>OMLC01035657.1:0-33862 GCA_900302585.1 Regalecus glesne
GGATTAGCATTCACAGATAGACATCCCCCTCCTGAGGAACAAAGGTAAATGCACAAGCGAGCTTTGGTAAGGACCAACCTTTTCTCCTGTAGCTGGCCCCTGACCTCAGCAGACAGCATCCCAAACAGGCAGAAGAGCACCACCTCGAACAGCACAGCCTTCATGATGACTCTGATTGAGAAGGAGAGACATAACACGAAGTTTTCATCCACCTCACTGACAGTGTGATGAGAGGCAGAACGGGCGACCAGAGGAAGAAGACACAACCGACAAAAAGCGCAATGTGATCACCAGCTATGAACCAGAATAGAATAAATGAGTGAGCTTGTTGTAAAATCCAACCCTTTGGAAAGAGAAATAACCCAAGACTGATACAACTAACAGATCTTACCGTTGTGCGTCCACAGTGTGGCCGTGAAGCTGCTGAACTTTGTGAGCTGCCTTGAGGAATTGACCTTTTATGCAGTCTCTCAGAAGCAGTTTGTGTCACAGCAGGACTCATGGCAAGTAACACATCAGCCTACCACACACACACACATACATGTGACCTCTGATAAACAGCATTCTAATCAATGTGGAAAATTCATGATTACACGGCCCCATTTTGAACAGAATTAACAGTGCTGTGAAAACCTTTACGGGCCATTAGCCTGATCAAACTGTGGCACTTAGTTGGCTTTTGAAAATGTCGCGGCTCGTCGGAGATCTCCACTGACCAATGAGGATGAAGAGACCAATGCTTTAAAATCAGTGTGTACTGACTGACGTCTGTCCAATGCTAACAAACATCGTGAGGCGGAACAATAGTCGCCCCCAAGAACAGAACGTCCGCCTTATAGCTGATTTTACAACCATGTGGTTTGTTTTCTGTGGCATCAAGTTACGGTTGATGAGGTAGTTTAGTGAAAATTGTGCTTTGAATTATTAAAAAAAATCAAAAAGAATCATGGTTTGGAATCATGCCTTTTTTTGCCAACTCTGTGTTATTGCAGTCTGTAGAATGCTATAAATAGATTTCTATGATGTTATAGAAGCTAGCGGTTGTGGCAGTGTGTGTATAGAGTTGTATTTACACCACGTGAGTGAATTAGAATCAGTTTATTGGCCATGTAGGCTTTAATGACATGGAATTTGACTTCAGTGTCACGGCCCTCACAGGTATTTCACCTAAAATTGACAACACAACACAACAATCTTCAGGTACACACACAATGATTGACTATATACAGGTAAAAATAAAAGGTGATAAAGCATGATGGTGCAGAAATGATATCAGAGAAACACTGAAATACATGTTAGCAGGATAGTTATGTACATGCCTGAGGTTGATAGATGACCTATGATGTGCAGTGATAATAAAATAAATAATAATAAAATGTACGTGGAAAAACAGTTCTAAAAATGTGAATTTCTTCCAGAGATAACCTCTCATCTCTATCATATTCACATTCCTGGAAATAATAACAAATATGATATTGTGTTTTCCTTTTTACACTTGTGTGTACTCTCTGTCTCTCTTACTCTCTGGGGCTACATGGCTCAGTAGGTAGAACAGGTCATCTAGTATTCCGAAGGTCACACTATTTTCACCTCTGGCTCTCCAGGAGCCGCAGTTTCCCTCTACTCCTGTAGAATAGGAGGGGTTAAATGCAGAGGACCGATTTCATTGTATGAATACAATTACTGAATAGAGTGACTGTCCTTTCTCTTCCTTTCATCTCTATCTCTCTCTCAATCAATCTCTGAGTACAACTGTTAGTTTCAGTTTCTCTCTCTCTGTGACGCAACACACATGGAATAAAGTTGAAAGGACATTGATTGGATAGAGAAAGGGGGTGACACACAGCAAAGGGTCCGGGTGGAATTTGAACCCGGACCACTGGGGTAAGGACTGAGTAATATGTGGCACATATTCTACAAGGTGAGCCACTGGGGCACCCCTATCTTTTCGCATGTTAAGCCCCCTAATCCAGAAAAAAGTGGTAAATTGAATAGATGTAGCCAGAAGCCAATTATGGGGACAATTGTGACATGTATACCCAGTACATGCAGGGAAACGGGTCTCTGGTTGGACGCCGGCATGCCAGCCACAGATGAAGGCAGATCCATTCTATGCGGAGTTTGTATGTTCTCCTTGTGTCTGCGTGGGTTTCCTCTGGTTGCTCTGGTTTCCCCCCACCTTCAAAAACACATGCATATTAAGGTTAATACTCCTGCTTGTGCCCCTGTGCAAGGCAATAGGAGATAGCGCTGGAGTTGGTCCCTGGCCGCTCACTGCTCCTTTACAATGGGATAGGTTAGATACAGAGAAAATGTGTACGTATATGCAGGGATAAATGAAAAAGTTTCTTCTTCATCATCATAAATCACTTTGAGTGGTCAGAAGACTAGAAGAGTGCCATATATGAATAAAGTCCACCATTTAACTTTTTTAAATCATTTTTGCCTGATATGGGGATCTAGCTTCCCCTGCTGGTATTCTTTTGAACGGTAGCGTTCAAAACAAGAAATGGCCATCCAGCAAATTACGCATGCGCCGTAGTAGGCGCTTTAAAATAAGTCTTGAGGAGGGAACGTGAAGACACTTGCAGGTAAGGTTGAATAACAGTGACTGTACGACGGAAACTTATAATTTTATATTCCCCGAAGTGTCGTTGTCACACATCCCGTTGTTTTGACGTGATTGTAGTAACGACCTTGATTCGAAATGTGTGTTTTGTCAAGAAGCTAGCTAGAGTTAGCCGGCTAGCTAACTGTTATTATTGTTTTTCATCATTTCGCGAGAACCAAAATGGAGGAGATGGCTGCCGCCAGTGTCCTACGCAGCCACTCCCGAACCCTTGTTTGAAAGCTAAGCTTTAGAAAAATCTATCCCCAGTTATGAAATGTGGACATTTTACTCTTGCGCGTCTAGTTGCTTAGCTATATAATGTCTATGTGTTCTTTCGCCCCCGATGCTAAATTAGCTTAGCGTGCATTGCAAATCCGACCAACGAATTCTAAGGAGAGGATGCCTGAGACTAACGTCAGTGTTGGTGGTCTGTGCTTCCTCCCCCCTCCCAAGTGTTTTGTTATGACTGGACTTCTACTTTCCTTCTTGGTTTAGAATAATAATATGCTTTCTGCTCTGTCTAATGTTAACAGGGTGAATGCATTTCTTCCCTCAGAGTAAAACTGTTATCACGGGAAGCAGCTGTTGTTAAGTTACACCACCAAGACGTTGCAGAATGAAAAGTCGTCGTGTTCGCCATGACTTTGAGATCGACACTATATCCTAATACGGGATTCAAGCTGAACGCTGACACGATCGACTTGGAGAAAACGCACATCGGGGCGTCCACTGTCAGTCCTGTGAGCCTAAAGAGGGAGTCCCGGGACTTCAGTATAGATGGTCAAGACGTGCAGGGGGGCGAGATCCCCGGCAAATCAAAGGACTTAGATCAGAATTACACAACGAGCCAAGTTGCCTGCGGCACCACGGTTGCAGAGGCAGTTCAAGGGGACAAAACTGTGGGGATATTGTCCCCTGTCGGACAAATGGGGGGTGAGGGAACCCCAGTGAAAGGTAAACCCCTCCCTATTGATAATATGGATAATCCTCAAATGGTTTTAAACAATAATCCCAAGGATGCGGGTGCTGATGAGAGTGCAAAAGGGGTTGTACCTGGAGTCCTTGGTACTGCATCCATTGAGCTCGGCTCTGAGGGCAAGTGGAGGAACATCAGGAAGACCCCTGCTAATCCCCATACTCAAGCCAACTGCCTTCGGCAGATTCTTCTCCTTCAGCTGGACCTCATTGAGCAACAGCAGCAACAACTGCAGACGAAGGACAAGGAAATAGATGAGCTGAAAGCAGATAAGCAGACGGTATGTTTAATTTCTGTCACCCTCAAAGTCATGAAAAGTAGGAATGATACGCAATGTTATTTTTAATAACATTCACTTTTAATGTGATTCATCACCTGCAGTAATATAGTGTTCATCAGTTAAAAAAAATCACTTGCTTATTTTGTACTTGGTTGTTTATCCATATTCTTGGTTTGCAGTTGCTTGCACGTATTGAACGCATGGAGCGCCGCCTGCAGCTCACAAGGAAGGACCCACGGGACAAACGCCTCTTCCAGCCCTTGGAGCCATGGACACCTGATAAAGAGGACATGTGGGATCTGGAGGTAGCGGAGAATCCACAGTCCAACCTTCTCACACCACTTCCATTCAGTCGGGGTGGCAAAGGTCAGAAACGGTAAGCAAAAACAACAATATACAAAGCACTGGGCTGGCTTCATATAATGTTTGCATGGGATCAACCTCATATTGATAAATCAATGCTGAATAGGAGTAATACAAGTATATTTTATGTCTTTGCGCTCAGTAATCCAGGTAAGGAAATTGCAAAAAAGTTAAATCAATTCACCTGGAATCAGAGTTTATTGGAAAAATGTTTCATCACTCATCAAACTGACCTCATTCAATGTAATGCTACAATGACAATAAAGTGTCTCAATTCAAATCTCTATTTCTCCAGTCTCAACTGACTGCAGATATCCCACAATCCTAATAACAGCACAGTTGCATAACAAACCAATGATTGTGTCTTGTCATCATGAATCACTTATCTGAAGTTGAACCACAGAACTGTTGGTGCCTATCCCAGCGCCCATTCTGTCATTGCATATGAAACAATTGTCCGTCCATCCATCGTCAACTTCTTATCCTGGGCTGGGTCACAGTAGTGGCAGATCATAGCTGGGAACTCCAAGCTTTCCTTTCTCTTGCTACTTCAATCAGCTTTCAAATTGGCTACTGACTGGAGTTTCAATAACCATGTTAGTTATTCACAGAAGATTAAATTATTTTACTATTAATCAGGAAAAATAATGATTACAAGAGTTTGGTCCTCCTTTTGTGAGGACCAAACTATTGTACTTTACATTCCCCAGTTTCACCTATAGTGGCTAAATTGAACATTGAGGAATAGTAAATTGTTAAGTGGAAAAAAGGGCTCTAATGTTTTATCCAGGGACACTACGCAGCCAGGGGTTCAGATTTGTGAACGCCACTTTGGGACAACCAAATCCAATTCACCTGGGAGGATGAAAAATGATGTTAGCCTTCTTGGACTTGCTATTGATGATGGGGGACATTTGATTGTTGTTTACCGTAAACCCCACATTTACTGATCAGCACCTACGGTTTGACTTCCATCAATCACTGGACCACAAACTAAGAGTCATCAGGATGCTGTACCACCGAGCTGACAACAGCCCCACCAACACAGTGGCTGGAGAAGGGGAGAAATCCCACATTCATCAGGCCCTGGTTAAGTATAGCAAATCCTTGATAAGAAGGAATGCTGGTTCGAACCGAAGTAAAAGAGGCCATCTATATGAAGAGGTAACAACCATCCCTGAATCAGGGGGGGGCAAGAGTACATTAATCGCCCTCATACTTACTATATAATAATAGTAATCTCCTTTCATAGGGACAGTGCGTATTAATGAACATTAAAAAATGTAAATATGCCAGATGTAGTCACCAGACTATTATCTATTGTCCAAGGCAATTAGGGGTTCTGTGTCTTGCTCAAAGACACCTTCACACCCTCCAAAGGAACCAGGGACTGAACCACCAATTCTCTGACTATAAGATCAGTGCCCCAACCCCTGAACCATGCTGTCCCATTGATAGGTTGCCCTCCATAGTTGTTAACTGTCCTCCAATCCTCTGGAATGCAATTGTTGGTCTTTATGTAACTACTGTCGATAAAGGTGGGAATACCTGCAGTCAGTATAACTTTAGCGGTCAGTTTGATGAGTGATGAAATGTTTTTCCCATTGAATATTGTGTCTAGCTGAACTGATATTTTTTGTGTGAAACCTCTTGTAAGAGATTATTTAATGTAACTCTGATATACTCTGTGTAAAAGTCTGTTTTTTTTACAAACACAAGAGGAAATAATAAGTGATACAGTGTGTATTGATATAATATATTACAAGTCAATAGAAATCAATCATGAAATGTTTTGCTATATATCCACAGGAAAACTTGTTTTGGGGACTCAAAACTCCAGAAATCCCGGGGCAAGAGCTCTAAGCTTAGTCCTCAAAAACTGGAGGTTGAACCTAGTTCACCATTTCAAAGGGAGCTACGTAGTATGGAAACCCCAGAGAAGACAGGGCCTGGGAGGTTGGGGACAGAAAAGGACATTCTGCTTCCAATAAAAGATGAGCCTGTGTTTATTACTGAAATGGAGGAACTTCCCTTCATGTCCACGACGGAGATGTATCTCTGTTGCTGGCATCAGCCTCCCCTGTCCCCTCTGCGTGAGACTTCCCCAAAAAAGGAGGAAGATGTGGCCAGTGAGTACATTCATACTTACCAGTGGCTTGTTGTAAGCCCAATTTATCTCATTTGGTAGACATTTTTAAAAAGCCTTCCAACTTTATTAATCAATAATGTCCTTTCTCACTTTCTTTCTTGGTCTACTTCTTCTTAGTTCCTTCTTGGAGGGAAAACTGTATAGAGCCCTTAAATGAAGAAGCATCCAGTAGCATCCCAGAGGTGAGAGAAATACCAATGCACACGTGTTAGATGGAACATAATATTCCACTAGTAATTAGACAAATGTCCATAGCTGATTCAAAAAAGCATCTATTCAGATTTACTCCTTTTGAATGAAATTACCCTCTATTTGAAAGAGATGGTTGTAAAAGTTTTGATAGGCCTCAAAAAGGGGGTTTATTAAGTGTTAATTTAAAAGTAAAACACATCAGCTTATTGGCCAGTAAGTATATAACTAATTTGGAATATTTATTTGCAAGGAATTTATCAGGAATGCTAAAATATTTTCCATGTAACCACACTTTTTATTTAATAATTTCACTTCCACTCATTGTACTTGTATTCCACAATAGGATATAAATGTACTAGATTCCTGAATAATTTGTAATGATTTGTATCTCTGTGAAGGCGCTGGATGACGGCGTGTATTTGAAACGTCACTTAAAGTTAGAGCTGGATGAAAAGAGGAGGAAAAGGTACATATCAGGGATCACTTACCTCTTTTGAACCTTAAATAATTACCTCCTGGTTCTGGAGGAAATTTATATTGTATATCTGTGCGATTGGTTGGATAGAAAGTTCACTGTAGGCTTTATTGTGCACTTATCTTTACATTTAAATGGTTCAAGTGATACTAATGATAAATGGTTTGTATTTTATTTGTGTCTGTGTCTGTATATGATCAAATTATGAAAGTGCATTTAGGACTTAAAATAGCCCGGTTGTGTACAACTCCTGTTTTCACAATCTTCAAGGCCTGATCAAAAGTCCTAGAACAAATTAGAACAAAAGTAGAATAAATTAAGTTCAGTTAAAAGTATGTTGGCACCCACCTGCTCTAATATACTATCTATTATGGTGCCTAGTCAGCTATCTTGATTTCTGCTTTGCACTCTCCCATCCTCTTAATCTCACCTTCGACATCCCTTCCACTTGCTACTCTGGGTTTTCAGATGGGACATCCAGCGAATCCGAGAGCAGCGTATGTTCCAGCGTTTGCAACAGCGAATGAACAAAAAGAAGGTTGTACAGGAGGTGGAGCCCGAGCTTTCTTCCTTCTATCCTGATACTGAAGATGGTACGTCTGCTCCCATCTTATATCAGTAGCTTATTAAACCAGGGATGTTGTTTGATAACAATGATTTGACTTTTTTTTCCACATTTTTCAAAAACTGAATTCCTTTGTTTTTGCCACCAGTTGAATCTATAGTCATCACCCCCTTCCTGCCAGTGGTTGCGTTTGGCCGGCCTCTGCCAAAACTCACACAGAAGTAAGTTTCTGCTTCATTTATTTTTGACAGTACCTTTCCTCTTGGTTTGCAATTATTATGTTACCCCATCCTTGTACAGCTACAATCCACAAAGTTATTGCACACTATTTCCATTTGAGAGATTTTTGTGACGTTTTAAAACTAATTTGAACATTGGAGATTAGTTGTTGGGGACCACTGTGTTGACACTGTCACAGACAATTTATTTTATAGTACATCTATATTATGACAACTGGTAATAGTTATAACAATCAACGGTTTGATTTTGAACTCTTATAAAATAAAGTGTCAATATACTATACAAGACATAGAATAGCACATGATGGCAGTAGGTAAAAAGCATTGGAATAATGAAAAGCCTAGCCTAAGGATCTGGCTTTCTCTGGTTTATAGAGATAAAAGGGCTTTTGATCTACATGTTACATCTTTGAAATAAGTGTATTTTTTTTAAAACTCAGAAACATTAATTTTACTGTTGCAACATTACCAATAAGTTAAAACCAACCTCTCAAAATAGTCAAGTCAATCTAAAGGAAAAGGAAATGGTAAATCCACTTGTTCTTATATAGTGCTTTTTTAAATTGAGCGACCACTCAAAGCGCTCTACTGTGAATTTGTAAACTCGGTTCTCTTCCAGGAACTTCGAGTTGCCCTGGCTGGATGACAGAAGCCGCTGCCGTATTGAGGTGCCCAAGAAACACACACCTCACCGGACCTGTCGAAAGTGAAACACATGGCATTCACAAAAGGGGGATGCTCCTACATACTCAGATTTAAAGATTCTTTCTTATACTGTATGAGGGGAAAAAGTCAAACTCAACTGTTTTTGGGTGTATTAACTGCTTACTCTCACTCTATTGAAGAGTGAATGTCTGTAGTCTCAACATTTCAGCACATAATGGCTGATCTCTAACCAAATGTCAGCAAGAGAGAGAGGGAGGTGGCTTAGGAGATAGCTGCACCATCAGTTTGTTATCATTATATTTTTGGCCCCCATTAATACTTCTAGAAAGGAGACTAAAAGCGGTGTTGCCACAAGATTAAAGTCCCATGGTTGTCAGCTTGTGAAGGTTAGATATCTCCTAGGTGTTTTGAAATTTAAAGCTATATGCATGTCTTATTACAGGCTTTAAATGCATTTTCTAGCAGCTGTGCCATCCTATATTGATTTTAATACATGAGTGTGAGTAGTCTGTATCACTTTTTAATACACTTTTGTGTAGACAGCTGACGGGATAAACTGGGGACTCTAATCTTGAGGATATTTATTCTAAAAAAAAGAATATCTTGCCATTTCAATTGAAAATCAGCCTGATATGTACAGTATAAGCAATATTGCTGTGTTTGCTCTCAATACATTTTGACCATCCTCATTCTCTGTGCTTATATGAAATGTCTAAATTTGACTGTCGTGTTGTACTGTATTGAATATATTATTTGTTGTGCTCACACAACTTCAAATAATTTCATTGTGTTTGCACAATGATAGAAAAGTTTCTTAAATCTTGATACAAAAGGTTTCACCAAATTTGCACTACGATGGGGATGTCAAGTGTTGAGATCCAGACTCTGCATGACGTCATATCAAAAACTGCAGTTGAGCATCTGAAAGGCAAACATGAGGCTCGAAGTAATTGGGTAAGAGATATTTGAAATCGTCTCTGACTTGCTTCATTAGAACCAAGGCCAGAGCAATTTCTACACTACAAGACAAGTGGTAAAATCGATGTAGCTCTTTGTTCCCAGTTTGGTTTTAATTGGTTCTGTTTCTATGTGAGTTGCATGGGCTCTGTTGAGTTGTCAGCCCTACTGCAACAAGATGATAGCATGGCATACATCTTGTTGGAGCACTATTTCTCTTATTTGTGTTTGGAGTTCAGAGAAGTTGAATATCTGTGAAGATGTTTGGAAAGCATGACTTTTGGCCACTGTGTTCAATGAGCACTGCCATGTTCAACCTGAAAAGCCTTATAATGTGATCTTAAGCTAACAAAATATAGTTTTGTTCTTGTTCTTATTTTTCTTCTTCCAATCTTTATATTATGCTTAATGCAGTTAGCATTAGGCTACTTATGTGTGCACTGATCCGAAAGGACGCCATTATCCAGCACACGAGGAACCTGTTTTGACCAGTAGTGTTATAGTTACAGCAGTTTCCACCTGTATGCTCTTAAACAAGCTGCCAGTTATTCTGTTCTCTCCGAATTATGCTGTTACAGTGTAGTTTCCTTTCTGTTGAAGTTTTCCTTAACTCTTTTTGCTTCACTTTTTACATACATAAAATGCCAAGGCTGCTTGCCTTTTCAACTCATCCGACAAACATTCGAGTCGGCTGATTTTGGAAATATAAAACTGGTCTTCTGTACATAGCTTTCAGAAAACAGATGTTGTACATAAAGAAGACATGGCTGTTATTTTTTTATTATTTAATGTTCAAGTGTTGAGTACATTCTATATTCTATGATTATGATTGTATGTTGACAACATAATTGACAGTTTTGAAAGTTGATTTTTTTTGGAATAAAATAATTAACATGTCTATGTGGATTTGGTTCTCACATTTTGGTTTGTTGAGCTTGCACTTGATGTGATAGAAAGATCTTAGTCAACAATATGAGTATATGCAGCATTATAACATTACTTACGGTGAATGGAAATAGAATATTTTGTCAAAAGAAACTAAATGCATGCATCTATTAATTGTAAAGCTGAAGTATAAGCTTACTGCTTTAGTCAATGCTTTTTAGATTTATGCATTTATCATTGCACTTGCATACATTGGTTTGTCCTCTGCATTCAACCCATTCTTTTGTATCAGAGCAGTGAGCAGCCGTAGCACCTGGGAGTAACTCCAGCTTTTCCTATTGCCTTACTCAGGGTTACAGGCTAGAAGTATTAACTCTAACATACATGTCTTCTTTATGGTGGGAGGAAACTGGAACATCTGAAGGAAGCCCATGCAGAATATGCAAACGTGAATATGCAAACGCAACACAGAAAGGACCTGGGACCATCTTGCTTGAGGTAAGTCAAAAATCTGGAGAGGTCCAAGTTCTTGGGTAAAGATTACTATTTATGTGATCAGACAATCACAGTCTAAGCTGTTAAAAAGTTTATTGGATAAACAAAATCAAAATAAGACAGCTTCTGAAATATAAACACCACCCTTCATCACCTTTAAGAAACTATGATTTCAAAAATGCCACTGACAAAGGGCGCTTACGTCAGGCATCATGCGGTGAGTGCCTCTGCTTTGCACATTTGCCACCTGTGAACTTTAACCAATTTAGGGAATGGCTCTAGCTCTTATTGTACAGTCATATTTTCTTAAAACCAACTATACTCACGAAAAACCCATAGATGTTTAAATTATAGATACATTTCGAGTGGACCATCCTCACAAACAGTTACTTTCTGAGGGGCGGCATAGCTCAGGAAGTAGGGCAGTCTAGTGATCAGGAGATTGGTGGTTCAATCCCTGGTTCCTTCAGAAAGCATGTTGAAGGATACTACACTGAACCCCTAATTGCTCAAGCCCTATGATGGAATGGCGACTTGTCCATGGTGTTTTCCTCCCTTTTGCCCAATGTGTGCTGAGACAGACTCCAGGAGGACTCCACGACCCGATTTCGGATAAGCAGTTGATGATGGACTGACTGAGAACTTATGCAAATTACTCAAAGTAAATAAAAAGCAAAATGTAAAAAATAGGGCTTAATAAGAATAAATATAAAGATATTTTGTTCTTGACATATGCTCAGATCATTAAAACTAGCTGGATGTAAAAAAATGAGCTAATATTTGTAAATGTGAAACATGATAATGTTCATTTAAACAACCTTAACTTTCATTGAACCTTTGGATCTGTTGAGTGCTTTACTAATAGTGTTAGTTTAATTAGTGAAAATCCCATGCTACGGAGTCATTTCTTAAAATGTGTAACGTTTGTCCTTTGGATAAAATATTTAACTTGGGAGTGTCTTAAATAAGACAAAGATTTGCTTGCCTTATGCATGACAAGAAATCTTTAAGGTGTGCTGATAAAACACACAACTGCACACAAAACAAAAATACCCCAAAAGAAAAAGAAGCAATATACTGTTACAACAGACCATTGACCAGAATCAACAAGACATCCCCACCAATCCCTTCCAAAGAAATCTAAAAACAGACGTCTCAGCACATTTGCAATTATATTAGCACTCCAGTCAAACGGCGCTTGTCTGCCATTCACTTCATTTTCAATCCCTCCTGAGATTATTCAAGCGCTCCTCCAAATCAGCATCTGCATCTGCTAGGGCTGCCTGGGGCTCAGCCTTCTTTCCACCTGCCACTGACAAGCTTCCTCCAGTGGATGGCAGATCTAAATGTGAAATAAGATAAGATATTCCCTTTAAATGATGCTTGTTCAGTGTTATGTTCACATAAAACATCTTAGTCTAAGTAAACCATTGTGCATAATGAAAGTAAAATGACCATTAGAGTATTCATAATGGCTCTTGAAATTATTTGTTCAAAAACTGCATATTTTTCTTACTTGACAATTCATCAGACAGATTGAGACCCAGCTCATCCAGTACTTGGGACACAATGGCATCACTAGTTATGAAGAGAGGACAGGGATGATTAAATATGAAATAAACAGGCTGCACATAAACCAGATATAAAATTACTATGTCTCAATCATTCACCTCTCCTCTTCATCATCCTCATCGCCCATAGCATCATCAATTGCATCACTCATCATCTCCTCCTTCATGTCCATGATTTCACTCTGTCTTTCAAAGTCCATCATTATTTTCTGTATTTGAGGCATTTTCAGCTGCAGAAAAGAAAAGTGTTGTAAATATCCGTCTTGTTGGGAAATTTGTTTACTGACAATGACAGTAAAATGAGACGTATTCAATGAGTTTACCCCGAAATTGTATTACAATTCAGGATTTGCTTCTGGTAAGAGTCACCGATAGTTAAATAGAGCTATAAGGATTGGCATAACAAGAGCTAACCTGTCTGTTCATGGTGGCCATGGCTTTGGTGACGCCTTTCATTGCCATTGCCATGCTGTTGTTGGACTTGAGTGTCTGAATCTTTAGACTGACAGCTTGGATATTAGCTCTCATCATAATGAATTTCTTGACATAGCGTCTTGTGCGAACCAAATCCTTGGCCATGATCTTGACAGCATCCTATAAAGGTCAAAAATAAAATTGTAAGACCATTGTTGAAATAATTTGGTTTAAAAACTTGTTTTCTTTCCCACTGTCTCACCATTTGTCCCTGTTTGGCCATTTTCTTTATGTCAGCAATGATTTTCTTCTCCTGTTGTTCCAATCTTTGTCGCTCTCTGTCCAGATCTCTCATGGCTCGATTGAGTGCCCTCTGATTCTGTCTCAGCATCTCTTCTGGGGTCTTCCTCTTTCCAAACAGGAAATCCATCTTCAAAAGCAAATGCCAACACCAGATTATCAAATAGGCTCAAACAACAGGTGCCATTTTAAGTATTACACGTTCGCAAAGAGCCTCGCATTCCAACGTCACAACACTGACACGAACCAGACACTAATATAGCTGAATTCTGAGTTTGGAAACAAAGGCACCTGTCTCCAGTTGAATTTCTCTGTCTTAAAGAAACGTGATGAGGTTGATTATGATACTCACAGAAATGTAGACTTCGGTGCCCCCGGAACAAGTATCCGTTTTTAAGGCTCGGTGCTTTTAAATTAAGAAATCTAAACCACTCACCGCAACAGTTCATTGCATTGAGACTGACAATAAAGTATGCAATTTGCTATGCAACATGTAGATTAACTGTCTTAATTAGATAACATTTCCAAATGTCGGATGAGGAACCACATTTGGGTGGTGCCTCGAATGGGTTAGTTGCATTTCGTTGCTTTTTGTTTTTTCTTAAATATCTCGGGGACATAATTATAATTATTTGGCATGGCTAGCTCGTCAGTTAACAAGGGCTGCCAAATACTAATCATTACTTACCTTGTTTTAGTCTCACCGTGAACGGGGCTTGGAGTGTGACGGCGTTTGATAGGTGTAAATATCTTGTTTTGACCGTCCCTGGTGACTTAGATTCGGTAAAACTAGAGCAATTATTTGTTTTCTTTAACGCTCTTCCGCAATAGACAAGATTAACTTCCGGGAAGTGACGTCGTATGCGTCACATGAAAATAGATGTGGAATGCATATGGTGTCCACTTGTCCTCTTAGGAACCACGCTTGTGGCACACTTGTGAGCAACGTATTTGGTGTTGTTGACGGGACAAAGATGCTCACAGAGCTACGTTTTATCCATTTAGAGGTTGGTTCAGCCTGTAAAATATAGTGTATGATACCTGGAAATTGGAATATTGGTTTACCATGAACATATAAGGTGCCGCTGGAATGGAAATGAATCGGTTTCTTTAGGGTAGGCAAGTGACACTCACTTTATTATACTCTGAATTGTTGTTTTCGGTAATGAAGATGTGGACAATTTCTTATCGCCAGAGTTTCCAGGTTTTTTCCTCCAGGTTTTTTTTCAAGCCTGTATCAAACAGAGAAGTAGTGTGTTCTAAAGTGGCGTCATATCACTGCGCTACTCGTCTCCTGTGTCCAAAGGACACGGACAGCGAACCTTTGTTGAGGACACGGCGCAGCCCCTTTAGGAGTCCGAGTCTTGAACACAGAGCTGTTTTATCTGATAAACCGATGGACCATGCACGATCTGGTAGTTTTAAGAAGTACCCCAGGAGCCCAGTTCTGAGTAAAACCTGGCAGAAGAAGACGCCTGTACTAAAGGAGCAGAAGTCCCAAGAAAAGCGCCGAGTGTCCCCTGAGTTGAGGAAGCTCAGTCTTGTGGATCTCTCATCAGAGTGGCAGACACCGAGAGGAGAAACTAAGGAATCTAAAAAACAGAACTATGAGATTTTATTTGGCGTTGCTCCCTGTCTCTTGGCACTTTCCCACGGGAGGCGGAAGGTCCATAGACTGTTTGTTAAGGAGGGAGAGGTCATTCGGAGGAAATCTGTACTCAATGTCTGTGAGGAGGCTCGCAAGCAGGGAGTGCAGATTCACCAAGTCACTAAGAAGAAATTGGACGTAATGTGTTTTGGGCGTGTACATCAAGGCGTGTGTCTGCAAGCCTCACCTATGAGTTATATCACAGAAAAGAAGAGAGACACCACAATGCCCAAGAAAACAAACACACCACCCCTCTGGCTTGTGCTCGATGGAATTCAAGACCCAATGAATCTTGGTGCCATTCTGCGTTCTGCTTATTTTCTTGGTGTTGACAGAGTGGCCAGTAGTATTTGGAATAGTTGTCCTTTGACCCCAGTAGTTAGTAAAGCAAGCTCTGGTGTCATGGAAGTTTTTGAAGTATATGGCTATGAAAGCCTTGAAGATATGATAAAGTCTAAGGTTGCACAGGGCTGGCAGGCTGTTGGCACAGTAGGAGCTGAAGTAGAGGAGTCTCCAGTGCCTGTTAAACAGTGTAGTGATTTTCAAATGACCAAACCTACACTGTTGTTAATGGGGGGTGAGGGTGAGGGGTTATCCCGAGAGTTGCTCTCTCAGTGTCAGTCTCTCCTCACCATCCCAGCTTGCAGAGATTTACTTCCGGGTATAGATTCTCTCAATGTCTCTGTGGCTACAGGCATTTTACTGCACTCTCTGCTGTCATCCAGGAGAGCTGGCCAATAATAAATAACATGAGCTATTTTCTGTACCACTATAATTTAGTTCAGCTTGCAGGACTGTTCTATGATGATATGTTTATGTCCAAATCTGTACTCGGTGTCATTTGAGGAGCGCCATGGCTCAGGAGGTCGAGTGGGTCATCTCGTAATTGGAAGATAACTGGTTTGATCCCTGGGTTCTTCAGAAAGCATGTTGAAGTGTCCCAAAGCACTGAATGAACCCCCTGACAGCTCTCCAGGTGCTGAAAGCTGCCCACTGCTCCTATACAATTGGATGGATTAAATGGAAAGGAGACATTTCTTTTTAAGAATACAATGACCAAATAAAGTTGCTTCCTACTCCTAATTTAGTGTCACTCCTATAATGTGTTCATCAACATGTACAGAGGTATTTGGGGTTGATTACTCGTGGCATGTTAAAGTACCCTTGTTGTCATTAAATAGGGGGAGATATACAATTGTAACCGACAAGCTATTATAGTGACCCATGGTGTAATGCCATTTGGAGCAAATGGTTATGGAGAGTGAAAAAACATTATGATTTATACTTGGTTTGTGTTCACATGATCTGTTCATTGTGGGGGTTAGGATGGGGTAGGGGTTAGTATCCCTAAATTGAGCAGACCACCAGTTTGGTACAAAATAAAGAGCTCTCTCCTGTCATTGAGTCACTCCATGAAATAGCTTGCTACACTATATGTCTTTACATCTATAAATGATCTATCTTGCTCTGTCGCACACACCACCTTACCATCTTTTCAATACCTTTGATTATTGATTGCATTTAATAATATCCTTTATAGGGACAGTGCATATTAATAAGCATTTATAATGTAGATATACTAGATTTACCCACCAGGTTAACTTTTATCTGTTGTCCCAGGCAATTAGGGGTTCAGAATCTTGCTCAAGGACACTTTGACATTACTTTCTGAAGGAACCAGGGATCATACCAATAACTGGCCACTGAAGTATGCCACCCCTTAATATGCACCTATTATTATTTTTCATGCTTGATTTATTAATTTTTATTCTTCCCTTTACTTATATATTGCTTTATTTGAGCCTTATCTCAGAGCCTCCCAGCTGAGGAATTTCACACGACTGTACTTGTACAACAAACAGGAGTGACAATAAACATCTTGAATCTTGATCTTGTGCTCATTAGGAAGCTGCCATAAAGTCATATCCAGTAACCACAGTCTGAAATGCCAGTATTCATTCAATTCTTTGTCTTCGAAATATGTGACGTTTAAATGAGAGAAATAACCTCAAGACATTAAATTGACCTGTTAAGTGGCCAATGTGAATGGAAAATCCGATCAGTCGTTATACGGAGATGATGATACTTTTATCAGTGGTCAGACATTGTCAAGGTGCGAGGACAAACTTGTCCACTTGGCGGCGGTACACACACTATCGGCGCTTCTCAGCGTCAGCTACCGTGAGGGAGGAAGAAGATCCAAGCGCACACAATGCATAGCACGGCTGACAAGGGTTGTGTCTCACAAATTGTCCACGATAAAAAAACACTTTATTGGAAACTAGTCAGGGGGCAACACTAGAGCAGTGGCGTTTTTCCTCGTTCGTATCTGCACACTGGACAGAGAAGAAATCACGTTGACCGGAAACGTTGGCGAACGCGTCCAACTTCTCCTAAAACATTGGATTTTACAGTCGGGGCTGCATGAAGGAGCTGCCCGGCCCGATGGGGGCTTGGCCGACACCCTGGTCCACGGAACTCAAGACCGAGGCTTTTAATATGCGGGCCTTAGATATTTTATCCATAACGGAGGGGAAAGGGAGAGAAATGTGCGTGTGAAGAAGCGACTTGACGATAATACACGAATGACCTGTCGCGAATCAGCGTATTTTTCCCACGTCCTCTCCAAAGAATCGGTAGTTTCGTGTCCGTGGATTAGCTACAGCTAACAGCGAAGTGGCTAGCTGGAGTGCTAACGTTACGTCTTTCTTTTGATGTCAGGCGATTTCAACCGTTTCTCTCGGCCCGTCAAATATTTGTCAGGACAGAAAAAATGTTGTTCAGACAATTTGTGTTTTTTATCCTTAGGTAAATTTACTCTCGCATTGTCAGTAGTATATTCGTAGCTGTTTAGAAAAAAATATTGTTTCCTTACATAGCTAACTGAATATATTATGATGCATTGAGAGAGCAGTGACATGCTAATCACCTATCCAACTAAGCTAAGGCTACTTGGCTAACGCTGCCAGGACAGGGAGGAAACAACATAACAGCTATGCTAGGTATAGGCTGCGTTTACTGCGCTAGCTCAAAAACAAAAGAGTCAGTTAATTTTGATTTACAAGGCTTTTCCTTGTCAGATTGAAATCTGCTCTCAACTTCTGGCCCTAATAGTGCATCCCATCCGTTTATTTATACGTAATAATGTCATGGCCACTCGTCTATTAATGTTAGATATTTAAGTTTCTAGCCTTGCTAATTGGCTAATGTTATCGTTTTGCTAACAGGCAAATTGATTGTCAGTCGAAATCCCAGACTTCGTAGAGCTAAAGGTTGCATTGGATGGTATCAAGGTTGATTTGAGTTTCTTTTTTGAGATTCACGCAGAGGTCAATTTGCACGCTTTGTCAGCAACATACACTTGGCTTTTTGTTTACATACCTTTATTTGGTTGTCGGCTGATTTTCCTGCTAGCAAGCTAATGTTAGCTCTACGAGACACAATCAGCCATGTCCTGACATATGTAAATGTGTCGAACATGTCATAATTTCTTCCGTGGATCTAAGATTGCTTTCGGATGCGTTGAAATGACACTCGGATATCGCCGTAAGAAAGGCACTAATGCCAAGACACTGTCCTCTAAGGAAGCTAAATAATAGATACTGGTACCATTAACGCCATTTTAAACAGAGGCTCTTGTGGGGGCCTGTGTGGTGGTGGTTCATTTGCGGTTTGGTGCCTTCGACCGGACCGGGACTTGAGCAAAGTGCCTTCGGTCTGACAGGAGTGGAAAGAGGGGGTGCCGTTTAAACATGGAGGGTCCGAGCCGGAGCAGTGGATTCAGACAGAGCAGACGGTCCCGATCGCAGCGCGACAGGGAGCGGCGGAGGAGAGTCGACCTCGCCGAGCAGCGGGCCACATCCCTATCCTCGGGCTCCGATCATGAGGCTTGTGGGACGAACTCTGTTCTGGGACCCGGTGGGAGAGAAAGCCGGCCTGGGTTTGGGAGACACAGGCCTCCCCGTCGGAGGAAGAGAGAATCCGTGTCGTGCGAAGAAGACATAATCGATGGTTTCGCAATTGCGAGCTTCATCAGCCTAGAAGCCCTGGAGGTAAACGATGTTCCTTTGGTATTAGCACTTTTTTTGTGTGTGCACCTGATCACTCCTTTCCCCCTGCACAAGGCGGTTAACCCTTCTCTAAATAATTTACACAAAACAGGAAGAGGTGTCTTCCCAACAATTGGATTGCTGTTATTTCCATTATATCAGAAAGGAATTTTTGGTTCAATTGATGTAGAAATTGGTAGGATTACCCAGATATTTTTTCAAGTATTTTTTTGTACAGTGTGTTTCAAATCCAGTTCTCAAGGTCCCTCTGTCCTGTAGACTCCATGAAATCGTGCCATAGGTAGACCTGTTGGTGGCTAGTCAACCAGTCAGCGTTTACGTCAGATTTGGCACATCTGACAATTAAATGCTGTTATATCATTAGTTGAGTGAGTGCAACCAGTCCTGCCTGTTCAGAGTTACGGTGAAAATCTGCAGGGCATGGGGGGCGCTTGAGGACTAGATTAGAAAACATGGCAGTTGTCTTGCTTTTTGGAACAAACAATTGTCATGTATACTGATCGTAACTGATCACAATGAGATCATAAGTTTGCTCAGTGTTATTTTTAGCAATTTCTTCCGAACCGTCACATCTAAATACCCTCTTTTCATAAAGCAAGAAAAGGCGGAAGGTTTATATCCAACTGGGCACACTGGAGTATCTCCCAATGGTCTTTTGAAATACCTCAATAATTCATGCATGGATGCAATGAAGTGGTCACTCAAAAATGCCAAAAGTTGAAGTGAATGACATTAGGTCACAGTGCTATTTTATAAGTTTTTATGGCTGGTTATTCAGCTTCTAAGGACTCTCAACTTAATTTGATATGAAGCACTTTCGCGACATAGCTCAGAGGGTAGAGCGGTCGTCTGGCAATCAGAAGGTTACATGTTCAATCTCCGGTCCTGCAGAAAGCATGCTGATGTGTCCTTGAGCAAG
Organism: Regalecus glesne; assembly: GCA_900302585.1. NCBI lineage: Eukaryota > Metazoa > Chordata > Actinopteri > Lampriformes > Regalecidae > Regalecus > Regalecus glesne. Next base: position 19,776 of record OMLC01035657.1, read on the forward strand.
CCATTGAATTTCTAACTGCTCCTTGAGCACCATATGGTGGCAGCTTACTGCTCCTATACTAAAGGATGGGTTAAAATGCAGACAATTCCTAATTTCACCTTGTGGAGCTAATGAGGGAATCTTCTTCTTTTGATTATGAAATGTCAGTTATCATTATGATGTAGAACTCAAATCTGACCAGAATTCAACTAGTTTCTTATGCCAAGGTCCCACATTGTGTTAGGGGTACAGCTCCAATGCCATTCGTTTGATAAATGGTCCACTGTTCCACAGTGCAACAGTTCAAATGAGCAATAGCACACCAGGACATACAGATGTTTCAGGGAGAGATGATTGGCATCTTATGAAGAAAATGGGACCTGTAATGGTGGCTCTTCTCTGCTGCAAAATGCAAACTGGATATCTAATGGCATTTCCTTTTGACCAAATGGGGAAATGCTTGCACTGCACCAAAGTAGGGGGCTAACTAGTTTGTCTACAGGGCAATTGTAAATCAATTGTAGACATACACAACTGCGGTATACTGGTTACAAATTATTACTGCTATTGTTGTGGCTGTTATAACACCGGTATAATAGTATGGAGTTGTGGGGTGGATGGTTGGTGAAAATCTATTTTATACTTTTGGTATAAAAGGGAACCACTTGTATGTGGGCATAATGGGTTGTGGAGTTTTGGCCTTGGTATATGATATTGTGTTGGCCAGGTATTTTTATGTGTCATGTTATGGGCTAGACACAGACCTGAATGGAGCATGGGGGATTAAAGCTGGATGCTCTTCATGATATCCCAGGATGGGATCAAACCTGCAACACCTGACTTGGAGGCATGTACTCTACCTCTGAGGCACTGCGGCCCGGTATAATGTATGGGCAATATAGTATATAATGGCATATAGCAATATGGCATAATATATAGGCGCAGGTTGTTGATTATTTAACCATAGCAAAACTCTTTATAGTGGTGACTTACTTGTGCATACATGCTTGGGTCCAATATCCTGTTTGTTTATCCATTTATTTCTACCTGTTTCCCTTTTCTTTTGTCTTTTTCATGAGTGATGTATGGAAGTGATAGAAGCTACTTTGGACTGGAGTTAAATTCCTTATGTCCATAAATACACTTTGCAAATGAAGTTGATTCTGAAATTGGCCGTTACATCCCTACTCCATCCATTCTCACTCTTGAATTAGCCATTTTGACTTTTATAGTACTAAAGGATACTTATAGTATGGCTGATTACTCACTAGTTAGTCTGATGTAGTAAACTTACTAGTCAAAGAAAAATAGCAGTACTCTTAAGTTTTCCCTGTGGGAATTAAGCCATGTTGGGGGAGGTGGTAACCCTAAAAATCCTCAGTAAAGCTCTTGCACACAAATTATTACTTGTTGATACATTTCCAATTTATCTATTTTGGTAGATTAGATGTCATGATCAGGTTATATAGTCACCATTGCTAGAGTATTTTAGTACTTGCAGGTATCCATACATTTCCATAGATTTGCTGATATTGGTTATTACCAAAGCAAAACTTGAATTTGACTATAAGACATCCATTTGGAAGAGATTACTAAATGAACTTAAAAATAACAAAAGTTTCTTTCAAGTGTTCATTGATGTTCGTTGAATGTGTACTCATAACTGTTCAATACATTGAAAATGTCTGCATTTGTTTTTCTGTTGAGCAAATATTTCACTACATCACCAATTCCCCTCCCGATTTATTACTTGAGTGATGTTCTTGTTCTCCCTATGGTTTGAATGATTAGTTAAGCTATCTTCATAAGTGTGGTATTTTTTCTTTATTGTCAGTTAATAAAGTTATGTCCTATGGTGGATGGCATTTGCATGTGATTGACTACACGTTTTGATGCATCTTCTTCCCTTCTTCATCCAAGATGGACTGCTCTTTGAAGCCCAATCAACGTGCTGCTATGCTGATGGGAAGAGGGAGTAAGAGGAAGAGAGGCCCAGAAGAGAATGGTGGAGGGCCACTCTCAGAACCTGAGGAAGGGGCCCCACCCAGCTACTCTCGCAGTTGTTGGAACAGGAATAGAAAAAAGAGAAGAAAGACAGATGTAAAGGTGTGGCAATGAGATAATGCTTTGCTCCTCCGTGGGCTTTTCTGTTTGGATTTGTTCCACCATTAAACTTGTCATGCTAGGCACCAAACTTGCTCTTAGACAAACGTGTTTGGTTGCACGTCTAAGGTTACTTATTTTTTGCGGAGCCTGTTGCTGCTGAGTCGATATCACACTTTAAATAATGTTGGAGAATAACCAAGTAATATTGACTTTTGTTTGTTAACAAACACACTATCTTATGTGTGCATATATACATTATAAACAGGAAGAGATTGTAATATAAAATAAACTATGAAACCCTGTAGATGAATTGGGGTGTGAAGCAACAAGCATACTCAAACCTCTACACCTAGGGTTATCTCGAATACCTTTTCTTGGGCTTCTACTATTCAGCAGCATGTACACAAAGGTATTCAAAACTTCTCCGTGGGGTATGGGGATGGATGACATGCTTGACTTTTTTGACATTTCTTCAAAGTAGCTGGATTGTGTCTAGATGGTAGCTCTAGATTTGTGAAATATGCAAGAATTTTTAACCTAACACTTACTTTGAGCATGTGCAAGAGTTGCAAATCCAGCTTTATCATCTAGAGACAAGCAACTACTTGAAAGTCACAATGACATCCCACTGGGCGTAGAAGAGATTAGATCTAGCATGCTTTCCTCATTGGACACCAGATATTATTGTGGATGAGAGGCGAATGGTAAAATCTGACAAATTATTCTGACAAAGGCAGATGGCACTGCCATCCAAGGTTAAAACTAGGTAGTTGGTTTTATTTTCTTCACAAAGTAAATCACACTATACATTATGTGTTTTGTAGGTATTATTGAATATAATCAAGTAAAAACAAGTTTGTAGTATTTTTTAAAATGCAAACTATACATCAGGATAGCAACCCATCCTCTTGTAATGTTCTTTTTTTGTGTTGTTGTCCTGCTGGTGTTCTGACAATTTTTGCAGCTGTAGTGTGAATCGACAGCAGTTTAAACCTAACCTCTCCTAATCATGTGCACTACCAAGGAGCCCACCTGGATAGATAGCCCATAACTACAGAACACTGGCTCCATCATGCAGTTTGTTGTTTTTCCCGTGCCATATTACAAACTGCCATTAACTGTCTCCCACTAAAAGAAAATCAAAAACTGATTTTGCTGTAGATTACCAAGGCAATGATCAAAGCATTTGGGTCAGCCCTATTTGCAACAGTCTTTGTTTGAACGGAGTCACAAAATGAACACTGCAATTACACTTCTAGTGTACAAGCTACAATCCAGAGAGTATTCACAATATATATAACCTTGTGTGACCTTTATCACGCTAGAATGTTGTCATTTAGCGGTTCTTTTCTTTCAAGGCCCCTTACAGGAATCGGCAACTGACAGATATATGTCCCTCAATGTCATTGCCTCATTAATAACGAATGCAAGGATAGGTCAATTAAAGCCAGTGTTGTCAATAAAAATGTCCTTCCTACAAGTGCCAATAGTCAATATAATATCCTACCCAACAGTCATAAGAATAAAGAACAATTAATACATTTAATGAAAAAAGTCAGGCTTGATTTTACATTAAAATTGAGGGTTATGAATATGTGCAAAAACAAGAAAGATGGCAGAAGAAGAATGACTGACTGCTAGTGGACAACTTAGTTTGCACTTTTTTGGTGTGGCTTCACTAAAGTGGGTCTTGGTAATTGCTAACAATGAGGCAAGCTAATTTGACCTTTAGAAAAAAAATCACCTTGCCAAAGAACACACTATGATCAATGTTAGCTTTTCCATTTACAGTCTGCAGTCTTATTTAGGACTCAATTGAATACCATTTGACATGATATTATGTGTTAATGTTATTTTAGGGCGCATTGGGGCTCCCTTTGGAGACCGGCTATATTGTAAGTTTGATTTCTAACATTATCTAATTAAGTACATTTATCCTACTTACATGCTTTATCTCCACAAACTGCAGTGAACATGATGTGATGTTATGATTCCCATTTTGGTTTTGTATATGTAAAGCAATTCTCCCCAAACATTGTTGCTTGGAATGGTTTGGAATCTAAATGTCTTTCTGTTCTCTTTCAGTGTGACACTGAGAGTGATTCAGGAGATAAGGTGTGTATTGTTTAGTGTTTGCCTCCAGTCTTGGAAGAAATGTTCATAATGGTTAACTAATTGGTTTCAAATTTTTAGTACACAATGGACAGATGGATAGATAGATGGATGGATAGATAGATGCGCTGTACATCTGGAGTGTTGACTAACTGCATGATATTTTGAAATATAATTCTAAGTATCATCTTTGTTTTTGTATTTAAATTTAGGCCTCTGACAATGACATGGAGCCAGTATTCACAGTGAGCACCAGGAAAGGTAAGGGAAATTAAACTTTTCAGAAAAGGCTCCCATCTTGATCCCCCCCTTTTTTTTCTTTTTTTGCCCCCATTGCTTCATATTTATGCAACAGTGAACTGATATATCAGTCAATGGACCTTCATCAGGCTATATTTAGATGTGTTTTCTTGAGATCCTAATGGGAAATTAGAAGGGGAGCTGAGATTCTGTCCTTTCACTGGGAGAATTGCTGTCTTAAAAGTGCTGTGGTTCTCCAGTGGACCTGTATTCCTAACTTAATGTCCAGAAGAATACCTTTGCTCACAAGCCAAAAGTGAATTATGTTATTTGATACATCATGACCGAAACGAACTGGCACTTAAACACTGTTACTAAGGCCATTCTTCTCCAGTGGGTCTGTGTTTTTCACTTAATGTCCAGAAGAAGACATTTAATCAGATGCCAAAAAGGGAATTATGTTATTTGTTACATAATGACACAAATGAACTGGCACCTAAACAGTAATACCTAGCACTTATTAAGTTATACAGCACGTCTCTCCCTGTCTCTTCTCACTACTTAAGTCTTGTGAAGGAGATGTATAAATAGTAATGTACTATCCCTCTCACTCTTTTAGTCGGTGAGCCCATCCCTGTGAGCATGACTTCGTCTGTAGGCAAAAGCTGCCCTTCTCTACCTTCTCGTTGTGGTGGCGTCTCCCGGCTGATGGTCACCCCGAGGGTATCTGGCCTGGAACGCAGTCAGGAGAGAAGCTTGGAGCCGCCTTATCCAGAGCCTATTTCTTCTTCTACCTCTTCCGCCTCCTTCTCCTGCCTACCTGCCCACTCTGGAGTTACGGCCACGGCCACAGTCACTAGGCCCAGCTTACCCAATGGTGGGAGTAGCCTTCACAGCCGTCACGATCCCAGTCCTCCACTCTCCAAACACAAGCCTTTCCTCAGTTTTCCCGGACGACCTCACTCCATCTACAACATGGGCATCAACAACAGGTATGTTGTAAAAAAGGACCTCCGTACAAACCACATACTTGGTATTACGGGACTACTCACAGTAGAGTTCAGTTTGTTTATGAGTTTAGTGCTGTTGCCTTTCAACAAAATGCTTATGAATGGCATAAAATATTTGATTGTACTGGCATTAGATTGTACTTAATCATTCATGTGAAAGGGTGGTCATTTGTAAATGTTTTATCTTCTTTTTCATTTTACTTTTTTTCATTTTAGAAGCAGCACTTCAGTCAAACCCCCATCATCTTCTGCTTCATCCTCATCTTCTATGCGTCCCCCCACTCCCTCTACTAGTATGCCACTTAGAGGCTCAGTATCCTCAGGGCCCCTCCGACCCCCATCACGAGCCAGTTCTGGGACCTTATTCACTTCCTCACCTGGCCTACCTCCTCCTCCACCTCTTCTGCAAGTTTCCAGCCACTCAACAGCAGCAGGTATAGAAAATACCAATATTTGTTATCACAATGACTATATTTGCGTTTCTGTATTGTGTGATTTGACCATTCCATAGTTTTTCATGTGGGGTGTAGGAGCAGGCCCAATTCAGCTCTTTTCATGTCATAGTCACAAATCTGTCTTTTAGACCTTAGCTGAGCTCACCGGAGAAAAAAAAAGACTTCACCTCCATTATAAATAAACCACACCCAGAATTCTAGCTGATATTCCCTGCATATGTTTTACCTTGGGTTCTTTAATTGCTTTTCTTATTATTTGTAAATGTGAAAATAATATTTTATCTATGTTATACCTAAATAAGAGGTAGTTAATTTTAAATGAGCAGAAGAATTGTTGGTATGACCTCAGGATGGTAGAATAGTAAATGGACTTGTTCTTATATAGCGTTCTTCTAGTCTAGTGAACTGATTGCCCTGGTAATAAATTCAATAATAAACCAGATTGGGGGGGGCATATTGATATCACTGCCCCTGATTTGACCATGTAATACAGAGGCATCACAGTCACCACGAACCACATGATGCAGGTGACAGATTGGGTCCAGTGTGTTAAATCAATAAATTACTATGATCCAAGTAGAAGGGCTGCATGCTAGACGTTGGCAGCAAAACTCTTGGTAGACTTATGAAGCTGGGTCATGGTATTCCACTGCAGGATTTCTACCTTCAGACCTCTTACTCTCAACTCCTGTTTTTTCTATTTTATAAATATGAGCAGATATAAATATGAATCTCTGCGATTGGCTAAAAACTGGTGTTACTTTTGTCATTTTTTTCTTTTTTTGTTGAAGGAAGATGTTTATCAATGAAAAAACTCAGAGCAGCTTGGCTGTCATAGCTGGTGCTTATGTAGTAAATATAATATGTGGGTGTCCTGGTTGTGCAGCCAGCATTCCAATGTTAAGGTTCACTGTTTGAAGCTAGGTGTTGTTCCCTTTGACTTGACCAGATATTACAGGGAACATTATTGACAGCATTCCTAGGTGGAGGTTTGGCAGCAATGTATTGGATTATAGTAAACACTTACAATTGGTGGGGTTTCTGTAAAATGCTTTGAGTGGTCACTAGACTGGAAAAGTGCTCAAGAACAAGTCCATTTACAGCTGTAGTTGTATTTGGAGAGATGGTATAAACCTCTCTATGTATCATATTTCCCCCAAGAAACCTGCAACTGGCAGGTGAAAAGAAGCAGCTGGTGTCTCATGTGTAACTTCTAATACTGTATTATTCTAAAATGTCTTAATCTGATGGGCCTTGTTTGCAATTTTCAAATCTTATTTTTAACAAATGCTCTTTTTAGTTGGATGCCTGAAAAATACCCTAGATGCAAATGAATTTTAATGATGACATGACCATTGTCATGTCATCTTCGGACCTCATTATGGCTGCTTTTGTTTAATATCTGTGACCCAACTTGAAATAAGCAGTTGATGATTTAATGAAAATCCCTTTCCTGATAATCCTTCTTCTACTACAGACCAAGATTTACTGCGTCAAAGTTTAAACTCTCACTTCCTGGCCTCTCAAGATCGTGAAGACCGGCGCAGTGTCCCAGGGGCTGAGAGCAACACAACTGGTGCAGGGCGGTCCACCCCCGGTGGTCCATCAGGATCAAGTTCTACCCCGGGCTCATCTGGCAGGACGTCTCAGAACCAGCCTAACATCCCACCCATGGCCTTCCAGTTCCATCAGCACAACCACCAGCACCAACACACACATACACACCAACATTTCACACCTTTCTTGCATCCCACAGCTACTGCACCACCCCTAGTAAGTTAACCAAACCGCCGAACATTTTGAGTTCCAGTGGAAATTAAATATAGAAAGCATTCTGCTGAGAAAATTAATTAACCCATGTGATCTTTTTTTCCAGTTTGATAAGTATGCAGGCAAGATGGACGGGCTGTACCGACACACTGTAAGTTCTTTGAATAAAGTTTATTATGATTCTACTAATAGTGATGAACTGATTAAAGGATACAATAAGGCTGAGAGTACATTAAACAAATTAACAGGCACATGTATAGGCTTGTTGTAACCACCCTAATTTAAGGTCCTTACATAATTTTAAATTTTTCCTCTCTGAAAGCAGATATCGGTGATTAGGATGAATCTTATTTATACAATAAAGGATAAAATAAAATGCCCGAAGTTAAACCACTGGGTATTTGAGAATAAAACTTAAAGGGGATCATTTTAGATTATCAAACAATATATAATTTATCAATTTCCATGACAGGATTAGCATTGTTTTTATGCACAACACCAGTGAGATCTTGAAATACCATAGGTTATGTCTGCATGTTTGTTGCAAAGAGCTGGTCATCAAACATTCTCGTTCTGTTGTTGCTGTAGTTCTTCCCACAATACCCTCCTCCATCAGTCCCTGGTATCCAGCCTGTGATTCCTCCCACTGGGCCTTTCAGCTCTCTGCAAGGAGCTTTTCAGCCAAAGGTGAGGAGAATATCTCACTTTTTTATCAGTTACCAGCATCGGTTACCAGTGAGAAGAGACTGATTTACATTCCACCTGTGAAAAGGAACCTTACTGAAACCTAATGATCGGATGACAAAGTAAGGGACTGAAAATGTAAGGTCTAAGCACAACACAAAAGTTTAAAAAAGCTTTTAACATCGCCCCCTCTATGTTTGCCTCCTGTTGGACCATATCTTGTTGAAGTTGGTGAAGCTTACAGAGATGTTTGAGGGGATATTTGGAAGAATTAAGCCTCATTGGAGGGACGATGGTTAACCTGATGTAGTTTTGTAGGTTGGTTTGTTGTGGCTGATATATTGTGCTGTGTTTGACAGCCTCTTGTCCCTCAGGGAACGGGTCCTGAGATGACCGCTCGACTTGGGGTTGTGCCTCACCACCTGCAACCCAAAGACCCCAGGGTAAGACTTACATGCTCACCTAGAGACGGACATTGTCAGGCAATTATGATGGAAACTAGATATTATTACTTTGTGGATATACTGAGATGCCAGTTGAGGCAATGATGTGGAACCAGATGGGCCTAGTCAGTGCAGTAGAGGGAAACACTATTCCTGGGTGAAACTTGTTGATTAAAAGTGGCTTTACGATTCTGTTCTCTTGTAGCTAACTGATCCATTTGGGGCATCGTTGAAAGTCAGTAAAGTAAGGAAAACCAGATGCTTTTGTATCCCTTCGGCTCCTAAAGTCTTTCAGCCTATGATAATTTTCTCACCGCTTCACGCACTTTGCACTAACCACATTTCAAATCTTGACTGCTGCTGATCTAGTCAATGCCCTTGCACACCAAGTTAGATATTTCAGAACCAGAACTTATTAGAGTTGTATATATGCTTGTTTTTCTCTCCCATGATTTTCCTTTTATGCCTACATATACTTTTTTCATTCTAACAACCATTTTCTTATATCCCTGAACATATACTGACCACCGGTACGTGATCCTGTCTCTGACTAGAAAATCTAACCTCTTGGAGATGCTAAAAACATATTTCTGTCCAGCTTGAAGTGATGACATCTGACTCTGTGTGCAAAGGTCTTGAAAGACAAAATCCACAAATAAACAGAGTAAAAGTTATATTCTTTATGAATTGCAGAAACCAGGAAAATGGTGTGCTATGCATGTACATGTGGCCTGGATGATTCTAAGCCATCAGAAAAAAGTAAAGGTAGGTGTTTATTTTTGCCTCAATAAGATATTAACTGTCTTGATGTGTTAATGAATAACATTTAAACATGTTAACATTTGGCACACATGATGTGTTTACATCTCATCTATTGTATTGTTTTAAGCAAAGCAAAAACTTAGTCATTATAGAGTGGTATTTCGAGAGACCTGAAAACCTATCTTTCTCTGAGGCACAGCTTTTTCATCCAACACCAGCACAGTGTTACATAAATACCAAAATAAGAGTGTGAGGTTTTTTTTGTACATTTTCAAATAATAGCCTCTGAATATCATCTATCAATGAACTCCTCTCCTTCAGTTGATGCAGGCTGAACCTCACAAGCTGGACTTTCGTAGTGATTTGCTGGCCCGTATTCCTGGAGCTGGAAGTCTGGGCCCCCTGGGTCCTCTTGGAGGAGGCCTCCCCCCTACACATGAACTTACCAGACCTGCCAGTCTATTCACAGCCACAGGTATATTCTTTTACATACATACATACATACATGTATACAAATGTACGTTGCGGGTTCAAACCTACTACAGAAGGTTCAGGAAGAACATCAGGCCTCAATCACCCATGCTCCATCTAAGTCTGTGTCTACTTCCACAACATGTGTGTGTGTTCGTGCGTGCGCTACTCAATTGGAAATTTATTTATTAATCCTGAAGGGTAAAGATGGTAGGTACTCTACCTTGAGTCGTTGATGGGAGTAAGCTTTGTGGCTAAATCTGGCATATTTACATTCTACGTGTTCATGAATATCCAATATCCCTATAAAAGAGATTATTATCATTATCATTATGGTGACAGAAATTGACACCATGAATACTGGGATGGTATCCAGAGCTTAGCTGTCCACCCATCCATAGGGCTAGTGGTTGTGTCAGGAATAGCATCTAAGATAAGATAAGATTATACCTTTATTAGTCCCGCAGGGGGAAATTGCGGTGTTATAGCAGCTAGTGGAAAGCATAGCAGGAGAGGCATCACATCTGACATTAAACCAAAATCAGTTTGCGGATTGACAAGACCATACTGGATCGGTTGAACCCATCATATACAGTACCAATGGAAACTAAAATCTGCTGTGGCAACCCCTGAAGAACGGAATGAGCTGAAAGAAGTATAGAAAAGTTTCAAGGTTGTCACTAAGAGGAAGATCAATTTGTCTTTAAGCGTTTCTTGCTAAAGTGCTCATAAGTCATTCAATACGCAGTGTATATAGGGCCATCATTAACGGATATTCCCTCGAACGCCAAAGTTACCAGGACCACCCCAGATTATGAGCCCTAGAGACATTCCTGATGGTTGTATTCTTCACCTCTGTCAGTTGCACTTCTCAAAGCTCTGAAGCATTACTTAAACTCCACTTACATTTAAACCTGTGATACTGATCCTTCTCCGTGTGGACATTGAATTCATATATCATTCTAATTTCTGTGTAGGCTAGTCCTTTTTATTCTATTCTGCTTTTTACATTTTTGTATTTTTCTTCTATTTTAGCTATCCTTACATTTCACTGCACATTTTTCAGCTTTTAATGTGGATAAGTTTATGTTCATTGCACACGTGAAAGGATGGGGTAAAAGAGAGCAAATGCTGACGCAAAAGACTGCTCATAGTTGTATCAATGGGATCACTATAGCCAAATAAGGTAGATGTATTAAGAGTCCAGTTGTGTCTGATAATGTTTTTCTTGTCACAGTCACAACAGTATTAAGAACTGGTAGTATTTATGTCAGGGACTGGTGGACTTTGGTATTTTATTTTACAAGCTATTAAAAAATCATATTTCAAAATGGTCAAGATGGAATGGCCATTCTATTTATGAACAATAATTTGTATGAGAGAACAGTTCTAGAGAAAAGTTTGTTTAAATTACAAAAAAATGGATCAATTAATCTGGATTAGTCTTATTGAGAGAGATGTTTCATCTGTCATAAAGGCGACATCTCCAGTTTAAGCTGACTACAAGTATCCCCACCCTTATAAACAATACAGTTATGTAATGAGCAAAACCAAGGATGGTTTCCTATGCAAGTCAGTCATCGATGAGTATGCATCAAGACATTTTGACTCATTTAGTTTATGACCACCATAAACTTGTAGGTGAGTATATGCAAACGATAGCTAACCACAAGAACCACCTAAGATTCAACCTACGATGCAGATAGAGCTGGATTACACTTAAGAGCCAACAAATGAGTAAATGGATAACTAGCATATGAAACCATCCTTTCTTTTGAAAAACATGTTTTCAGGCTCAATAATCCAGCTAGTCAAAAATGTCAAAATAGTTCAATCAGGTCGACTGGACATATCTTTAAAACAAAACATGAGTAAGTTTCAACATTCCACTGAATGTTATCCTCAGCTCTCAGTCCAGTATGTGAACCACCTAGCTCCATTTTAAAGGAAAGGAGATGTAAATTTGGGTGCTCACAAAGAATGGGGCGACGCAATGCTAAAATGGAAGAATGTTTTTCATTTCACACATTTTGGTCTTAATATCTCTGTCTGTTTGATTAGATTTCTCATGACTTATTTTCCCATTCTTTTCCTCAGGTGGAGTCAATCCGTCCTCAACTCCCTTTATTCCTCCATCAACACCTCACTCCTCCTTCCTCACCCCAACAGCACACTTGGGTAAGAGATGGCTTCAAAAGCCACATCTGTATATCATTTTCAGCCCTACCCAATATTTGTCACTTTTATGCACCCACTTAGGTTTTTACTTTCTCTCTGGTCTTTATTTTATGAACACTATGCAAAGGTAATTTAGAAACTCAGCCAATTAAACAAATTTTATTTAATGGTAATTAGTAGAAGAAGCATTTCACTGTTGAAAAGTATTGCATCTATGTAATTGAGGACAGACATTAGCAGAGAATACAGGGGCCGGGTAGCTCAGTGGTTACCACATTCGCTGATGAGCCACAGGCAGTGGGTTAGAATCCACTGCAGGGCGTCAGGAAGAGCAACCGGCCTTAATCTCCCAAACTCCATCTATGTCTGTGTCGACCCTCATAACATGGGGACTAATTGTGACACATAAAAACAGGTGTATCTATTAGAAGAGACTATTAGAAGAGAATACAATTTTCATTGTAGCTAAAATGTGATACAATGACGCTAATATCATCAAGATTATGGTTTTATCTATAACATTACATTAGATTGAAGTTGTTCAGACAGAGCTTTCTGTAAGTATGTTAGTGTGGATATTTATGTTTTTTCTGTATGTATATGTTTTAGATCCATATGGCCGCTCACCTCCCTTTGCCCCACTCGGAGCCCTGGGCTCTAGTGCCTTTGGAGGACTTGGCAGCCCAACTCTGGGTTAGTCTAAAACAGCTGCCTCCCTTGTAATACAAGAGTTAAATGCAAGTCACATTGCATAGTAATGACTGCACTTATTATTTGTTTCAATTTTAAAAGAATACTTAAAAATATTGCATGAAATGTATTTATTTTAGCAGGTGGCTCTGTATTTGGCCATAAGGACTCTCCAGCCGCTGTGGTTGGGGGCTTATCAACATCCAATCATCATGATCCATGGAATCGGCTGCATGGGGCCCCTCCTGGGTTCCATCCTGGTCCTAGTTGGACTAAAGGTGCCGACAAGAGGGACGATCGAGATCGAGGGAAGGATATGGACCGAAGAGACATCCCTCACATTAAGGATGAAAAGGACAGGTACAACATTCAGCTTTATCATGTCTTCTTTTTCTTTATATTCCATTTAAATATCAGCATTAAAAGTGTTATAGTTTCCATCTAGTATCAGATATTTCTTCCATTTTTCCCTTTTCCTTTGGTTATATTACACAGATGTAGATTGCTACCTATTGATTTGACATTGAAAAAATTTAATCGGGAAATATTGTGACGTTACACGTAATATGACATTAATGAAATTGCTTCTTGTGTTTTGCAGAGATAACATGCTGTATGGACGGCAACCTGTCAGAATGTCTCCGGTTCCCCTTGCCTTCAAGCCACGCAGTAGCACCCCAGTCTCTCACATTAATGGTCACAGTAATGCACTTGTAGGGAGCAGTGGGCATATTGAGGACCTGGCTCGCAGTGTGAATAGGGACAGAGACCGTGAGCGAGATAGAGATGGGGAGAAGAGGCTGCTACAGACGATGTCTTCCAGGGGGCCTCCTCTGGGCCCTTCATCTCTAGTAGCAGACAGAGACAGACCACGGTCTTCCTCATCCTCTGTGCTCACCACTCCCCCACCTTCCAGCCGCTCTGCCCCATCTCCTTTGGACCTGTACCCCCGCCAGCAGCCCTCCTCAGCACATAGCCTCCATGGCGAACCCTCCCACTCCTCCCAAAGAGACAGCAGCCTTCCTGCTTCGTCCTCGGCTTCTGCCACTGTCACCTCTCTGTCTCAAGGCAAGAAGCCTGATCGGACCACAACCCCAGTTTCCAAAGCCCCTTTGCTTCTCCCACCCGTTAAAGTCAAAGAGGAACGGAAAGAGGAGCCAGAGCACATCCCCATCACTCTGCAGGCT
>OMLC01035657.1:34006-54182 GCA_900302585.1 Regalecus glesne
CCTCCCTCTCACCATCATCTCTCCCTTCTGGAGCGTTCAAGGGCAATTGAGGCCTATTTGGGGAGCACAGCAGGGGCTGGAGGACTTGTGATGGGTCCAGGAGGAGAACGATTCTCCCACAGTCATGCCCAGGGACCATCCCAGGCCCCCCACAGTTTTACCTGGGACCCTTGGAGGGAGCTAGCAGCCCAGCAACAGCAGCAACAGCACCGGAGGGAGGCTATGGCCCTGCGGTCAGACCCGCACCTGGCACTGCGCTCCGACCCCCATCTGGCACGGCTGCTCCAGCACCAACATGCTCAGCGCTTGCTGGAGGCAGAGAGGGCTGCGGCTGTAGCAGCTGCAGCAGCTGCCACACCTCACCACCCTCAGACATCTACCTCTTCTGCCTCCACCTCTGCTGTCCGGCAGGAGTTTGGCCTGATGGCCCACCACTTTGATCGCCCCCCCCAGCTTGGACCTCCAGGTGGTGGGCTAATGGATGAGGAGCAGCGAGCTCAGATCTTGCGGGAGGACTTTGAACGAGCTCGCTATTTTGGGATCCACCCACACCCGCACTTATCCGCCGGATCTCACCTGCCAAGCCCCTCCCATGCTGCTACTGCCACCCACCTGGAGCAGCTTCACCCAGGCCTTCTCTCCCACTCACTCCCTCCTGGAGCCTCTGCCACTTCCCAGCACCACCCGGGCCTTTACTCCCGTCTGGGGCCACTTCACCCGCACCATGTACCCAATGGTATTTTGGCCAAGACCTCTGCTGGCTTGGGGGGACCTCTCTCAGTGGGGGCACCCCCTCCCCTCATTCCATCGGTGACCAGCCGGTCATCCACACCTCCCCGCAGCTCCAGACTCGGAGGTCCAGGTGAGCTTGCTCTTTATGGTGCCCATAAGGATGGGGAGTCCAGATAGTACAAGGACAACACTGTGGAGAAGATGAAGGGAAACCTAAGGATCACTGTGCTGCTCTCAACCTGCCCCCCCTCCCCTAAATAAAAAACTTTTTTTTAAAAACTAAAAAAAAAACTACTAAGCCCAACCCATCCATGCACACAACCATACAGGGTTCCAGACCCTACAGAAAGGGTGATCATAATTGGCTGGATCACAGTTGGGAGGGAAGAGCAAGACTTCTTGGCGTGACATGGAATATTATTCCCAATGGTTCTATCAGTGCAATTTAAAGGTACATGTTTTCTGTGCATCCTTGTGTATTTTTTTATTTCTTATTGGCTGTGGGTAAATACAAAACACTTATAATAGCTGTATGAAGAGGCAGAGGACCACTTTTTTACCAGGCTAACTATAATCCATGCATCTAAGCAAGCCTTTTCCAGTAGGATTGGGAATGACAGCCAGAGGGATGTGCACTTTAAGTACACATTAAGGATTCATTCTTCCCTCATTTTAAGTCATGGGGTATTTTAAAGCGGTCTTCAACATAAATCAAACCTGATCTGCTATTGTGGACGAGGGCTTCAGAAATATAGCTGCAAAGGAGTTTTTCCTCTGTTCAGTTTTGTCTTTTGTCTTTGTGAAAAGACAGTAGATTATGAGAAATAGAAGATCAGCAAGCGTCGGTACCTCAGTTCTCTGCTTCACCCAAAAAGCAACCCCCAACCCTCAACTTCACCACTTAAGTGATATGAGATTTTCCACCTTTTTTATTAAAGAATGAATGGCGATATGAACTGTGCTACATTGTGTGGGTGGACACAATTCTTTTGAACTTCCTGTAACTGTTTCCCATTCTCTGACTCAGTATATGAGCAGGACCAGATTATAGTAGTATAGTGAAAATGCCTTTGTAATTATTATTCTTAACATTAATTATCTTCTATAATAATAAATATATTCACTGTTATGTTATTTGTCATTGTTTCAGGTATCAACCAGTACTCTCTCCCCAGGTAGTAATAAGTTGTTTCAATCATGCAAAAGACAGCAAAAGGCTTGCTTCACAGAAAACTTTTATGCTTGTGAACTTTTAAAGCCACAACCATTGCAACCTCTGGCCTCTTCAAGGATATGACCTATGAATTTGTTGATACGCTGAGAGGGAGGTTTGCGTGTGTGTCGTTGGTGGTGTCTCACATCATATTTGGAACAACAGGAGCTTTGTTTGTTGAACCGCAGAGATGTTTCATCAGTTAAGATAAGTTATATACAAGGAAATGAGGAGCATCTGCTGAAGAACTGAAAAGTAAAAGGACTTGTGTCAAAGGACAACTGGACAGTGGGTATACTGAGAGGAGGAAAAGACATTGGGTCGATTATTTTAATATGACCATTTTATACCTTTCAAACCCTTCCCCTAGAGACCACAAAGATTAATTATTAAATGAATTGTTGTTTACTCAGTTGTGTGTGGGTCTTATTTGTTTGAATTTAAGAGACACTAGTTCTGGGGAACAAGGTAATTATCAATTTTTGTACCTCAGATTAGAAAAGTAAAGCCACTTTATTTGTTCACAATGAATTTTGTCCTCTGTATTTAACTCATCCTATTGTATAGGAGCAGGGGACAGCTCGAGCACCTGGGGAGAAGTTACGGGTTTAGTGTCTTTCTTAAGTACACTTCAACACACTTGTTGAAGGAGCCAGAATCCTCATCCCCCACAGGACATCTGTGTTTATTTTATCTGCGCATAGACAAATTAAATAATAATGATACTGCCCATATCAGTCCCACAACGGGAAATTTAAAATGATCTGCCTTTAACCCATCCTATTGTATAGGAGCAGTGAGCAGCCACCAAGCATATGGTGCCCAGGGAGCAGTAAGGGGATTCAGTGTCTTGCTCGAGGACACCTCAACATGGTTTGTGCCGGATCAGGGATCGAACCTGTAACCTTCTGATGAAGATGAAATGGGAAAACTTCCTGACGAACACACACAACTGCAACATTAGGAATGTCGCTAATAGGTTTGAGCTTGTATATACTCCCATCCATGCACCTGATAAAGGGGGGAATTTAAAATAGATAGCAATTAGCAATTCCCAGTACCTATTTTTATTCCATTCAGTCTCCATCTATCATGGAGTCTGATCTCTATCATTAACTAATTAAAGCATTCATTCCTCATAACATGTGGATTTCATGGGACAAAGCCTGAGACAGCAGAGGTAAGCCCACAGAACTGATTCATGACAGTGAGAACACGTTAGCATCGAATTCAACAATATGACGAAGTACAATGGACTCTGAATTGTGAAAAGAAAAATAACACAAAACTGGTGCAATAAGATATAATCATATGGAGTTGCAGGTGTTTGTGCAAATGGACACTACAGGTCACAAAATAACGTTGATGTGGTTCATCTGGACACAGCGTTTTACAGAAAGACACGTTTCATCTCTCATACAGATGACTCGTTTCTTAAAACGATTATTTCAATACAACGTTGCCTTCAGATGAACTAGGGATTCAATTTTTGTGATTTCCTTACTTTGATTATTGAGCATGAATAAAGACATCAAGGCACCACAATTTTCAAGTGGCGCGCTGGACGACGTATCGCGAGATTACGCCGAGTTGTGTCAATTTGTCAGCAGCGGTCCGCCACCATTTCGCTGCAAAAAGTCTCCTCCCCACACATTCTGCGCCGAACCCACTCTCTCCCGGTCCGTATTTTAACTTCTTCCCACAGACCTACTTGTACCTCGTTGGGTACCGGGAGACAGTTTGGATTACTAGCATCACGGATTGAGTGGGATTTTACGCGGATGACGACTCCTTCAACGAGAATTTAGTAAAAGAAAATCGGTCGGAAAATTCAGGTAGGTGGGAATTTAAGATGGCGGCCTTGAGGAGGGGGGGCATGGAGGAAGTGTAAGGGGGGACATCGGGGAGGGGGTAAAGTGAAGTGACAGTACAAGACTGCTACTCGTCTGTCTTTTCACATCAGACAAGCTCAAGGAGACTTCTCATTACGCTTTTAGGACTTCGTAGCAAACATTACCTCAGGTAGTGATGCCAAAGGAATTATAGATCAAATGTGGAGCAACTGTAAGATGACCGAAACGTTTTCATTTCCGTCACTGCTTAAGAGGCAGCTTTGTGGTACCTTGACTCCCCCCTCTGAATACCCCTTGCAATCGTTGCAAAATTTATATGGAACTTTATAACATTTTCACTTAAATATATCCCATGATCAAGCGAGTATCGATAGTCTTTGGCATTATTTTTTTAAATACATAGATCTAAAAAAAATCATAGTTTGTGGTTTGACCCACACAATGACGTCACGAGTGATTGTTCCCCCTTAGTAAGTAGTGCATGGAGAAGCGGGTTATTTTTTTGCTACTTTTTCGGATGTTCTGGTGTGATTTTAAAGCAACTTATCAAATGTGCTGGCCTAAACGGTCCTCCAACAAGCAAGGCAATTACATAACTGCGGGTGGGATTCGGGCGCCTGCGCAGGCAATGAATGCAACCTACAAACTCTTGTAGCTAGTTAGCAATCCTTCTGGCGGTGCCAGCCGAGTCGTGTATAATGCCATTGTACAGGCTGGCTCAGTTAACTAGCCAAACCAACAACGCAAACCATTGACGTTAGCGTCCCTAGTTTGCTACTCTTCAACGTGAACATGATTTCCCAGCCTCTGGTTTCATGTCAGCTTTCAGCCGTTTGGTATAAGAACGTAAAAGGGGGGGCAACTGCTAACATTGCGCAACTAAAGCGGGGCGATCGAATTGAAGTAAAATCTCTCGTTCACGAACGTTGTCTTGATGCTTAAGTTCGTGTAGATACCACTGGTCACAGTGAATTACATTGTGGTTAGATCAGGGTTTGAAATGAATGACTCCAGGCCCACACGCTTGGTTGCCGGTTTTAGCTTGGAAACGCACACGCTGCAGCATTCTCAAAGTCGTCAAGCGGTGATTGGAAGTCCGTGTACTGCAACCGGGCACCTCATTATATCGTCTCTCTTGGGCTTATTGAATTGTCGCTAACCTACCCAAACAGATCAACATAAATAGCCTGACCAATGCTAGCATCAGCTAGCTTAATATAGCCATCTTGGCTCTATTGCTATTCGCGTGACGTGTGAGAGGTTACTTGCCGTCCCACTCATAATATTTTTGTTTACTAATGAGTCACATAATGAGGTTTATTAAGCTTTTAGGTACTGTGATGTTCAGATGAACCTGTTAACCAAATGCAGCCAGTGTGCGCAGCCCGATCAAAAATATCCTTGCCAATTTGGAACAATGAAAAAGTGACGATATGTGTGGAAACGGGATTTTTTTCTTCCATGAAACATGTTACCAATCAGTTTTATTTTCCTCTTATCAGAACATGTGGAAGAGACCTTAATGTCAGCATCCTGGAAGTAGAAAGCACAGAGGATCTGTGTCTCATCTCACAGACAGGTGAGAAGTTGATGCTCAGAGCAACTGCTATGTTCTTCCAAAATGCATGCATGACAGACAAGTGCTTGAGAGAGATGGAAGTAATTGAAAGGGAAAGAAAATGCCCCAACATATGGATGAAATTATCTTCTGTGGTGTATTTCTAGTCTTTGAATCAAAGGTGGCCTTTCTCCTGTAAGTTTTTCCTTTCAGAAGTTACTCACAATAGTCACAGAGGCTAAGTACTTAGCCTTTCACGTTTTCCCCCCACATCACACCACTGGAAGTCAGCTAGATGTGTATTTTGTTGATGGGAGTATGTGCTACCCGTGGCCAGTGCTGTGTAACACACTGGCTTGCATATTATTTAAGATAAAAACTTTTTTTAACTCCTGCAATTATCTTATAAATAACTGATTGAAATATACATCAGTCATCAGCGTTCCTGCTTGGATTTCATTCTAATTTACTTAGCTTTTATACACTTTGGTCAGGATTTTGGCTATGGAGTAGATGTGTTTGTTGCTAGAGTGGGAGTGCTGGGAAGATACATCTGAACATCTGATACTCAAGAATGATAGAATGTATCATATTTGTCTCACAGGAAAGTGAAACACAGACATTGTGCACCCCCCCGAGATTTTTGTTCCATTACTCCTCTCTCCACCTGCCCCATGCCAGTTTGAAATGAATTTTACACCTGACCCAGAAACTATATTCACATTTGGTGTCATCCCACAGGTGCAGTGTATAGCCGGGGCAGCACAGAAGAAGGAAGCTCACAGGAGGAGGTGGTGCAGCAGCGTACCCCTCCGGCTGTGGTTGTGCTGGGTGGCGACCCCCAGGCTGCACAGGATGTGGCTGGGTTGTCACCTCAGCATGCCCCGCAGCCGGTCGCAGCTGCCCCCCAACCAGTCCCACCGCTCACCAATACGTCCACTGTACTCCCGCCAGACAGCAAAGATTCCGCACGCCTTGGCACAGAGAAGAGCTATCAGACCACCTCAATTGAGGTTCTCCCAACCAGCGGCAAAACTAAGGACAGCCACCTGGAAGGAGGGCCTACGGTGGAGAGTGCCAGAAGGGGTTTTAAAGTTGGAGTCTCACCAACATCCTTCATTGAGGACTTCAGTCCCTCTGCCGAGTCCCTTCCTCCTTCCGCTTCAGACACACAGACCGAAAGTACAGGACAACCTTACGAGTCACAGACTCATAAAGAAAAAAGTCACACAGGTCAGGCTCAGTCATCTGGAGAAGTTGGTGGACTGGTGGCTAGGTGGTCAAAAGAGAGACAACCTGTCTCAGACAGAGACGCATTGGAATATAAACCAGAGACTGGAACAAACAAGGAACTTGGAGAAGGAGAGTACACTAATATCCAACAGTCCAACTCTCAATTCTGCTCCACAGCCGCCCCTATCCTTGTCCCACTCTTTGGTGCTGATTTTACAGTCCAAGAAACCACAGAGGATAGAAGCATGGAGCCGTCCCCAACAACTCTCTCTCAGGCGAATCAGGGCAGCCACATACTTCTGTCTGATGCTGAGAAAACGTGTGGTCACCAAAACTCAGAACCACCTCCACCCCCAGGCCCTTTGTCTGACAACAGTGAGAGCAAACAAACTGACCTCTCAACCACACAGCTCAATGTCATCATGCAGATCTCAGATGAGGCCAGAGAGATCCAGGGAACTAATACAACAGAATCCGTTAAGATGCAAGACCACATTAAAGAGATTGCTAAAAACCCGCACAGTGAAACGCAAGTCCCATCTTTTTCCACTGAAATACTTGCGACACCAATACCAGGGCAAACACTTGGTGAAATTGACCATAAAAGGAGCTCAGATTCTGGCAACATGACTGAGAGAGAGAACAACAGTGTCCAGAGAAGCTCCAATCACCCAACTGCAGAGCAGATGGAAAGAAGTGAGACTGGAGAACAGGCTAATGCAGCTGCTTCCTCATCCAGCTTCCCAGAGCTGCCAGGAGGCTCACCCCCACTGGAGAGCTCCACAGAACCACCTTCTAGTTCCCATCATCTCAATACAGACTTGGTAAATCCAGGGCATGTGGAGCAGTTTGTTCAAGCAGAGACTTATCATCTTCCCGACCAAGAGGCCACAATTGAAGCTCCGCTGATCTCTGAGCTTGTACATTCGGCCAATGCTCAAGGAATTGTGATTGTCAGAGAAGAGGCTCACATCAGCGGGAACTGGTCTGAGGTGCACTTGAATCAGAGTTACCTCGTGCAGCAGGAGGACGGCACTGTCTGTGAGGCTGCTGTCGTGAACGAGCTGAGCGCTGAACTTTCTGCCGGACAACCAAAGCTGTATGGAGAAAGTATTCATTCAGAAATTGAGATAGAATCACAACCTGTAGAAGTGTATGAGATTTGTGGTCTGGTGGAGGAGGTCGCAGAGGAAACCATATGTGTCAGTAGCAGTGCACAGATGCCCTCCTCTCCAGGCTACGAAGTGAACTTGTTCAATGCGCTACTGGATCATAATGAGGAGTACGTGGACAAAGAAGGACTGGACTTGCACCTTGAAACTTCCCTTCACACAATTAATGAAAGTGGCAATGTCATCATTTCCCAGCAGCCCTACCTATCATCACATGACACAAATCTGATGGAGGTTTGCGCAAACAATATTTCTCACATGTCTACTCAAAATACCATGACAGCCAATATAGGGCAGCATTTAGTATTGGATGCTAACCAAGTTGTGGAAGTGGCAGAATCGGGCAATGTTTGTGTCGTCCAAGCTGCCGTTTCTTCACCCAACTCATTTACCATCAAACAGACTGATACTAGTGTGCAAACACTGGGACCTAGTCTGCAGAGCCTACCAGTTATCTCAGACCAAACAGAGGTGCAAGCTTCCCATTTAGTTCAAACGCTGGGGGCAGATGGAACAGCTGGTTCATCATCTCTTATTTCCGCAGTGGAGGTTGTCACAGTGGAGGAAATGGGGATAGATTCGTCCCTTGCAGTTTCATTGCAAGTTTCCAAAGTAGAAAATCAACTGACTCCAAGAGAGTCTCAAGGAGTCACTTTCGCACAACCTGAGATCTGCGTTTCCCTGTGTGATGGGACCAAAGAAAATCTTAATTTGATAGAGCCCCAGTCACTGAATATTAAGAAAATTACAACCAGAGAGACCAAACCAGAGGCCCCCTTCCCCACTCCCTCATGTGTTATAAATCCAAAGCTCCTCATCCCAAAACCAGGAGATACTCTTCTACTCAAATATCCACCCTCTCCTTTAGGGCAGGTGTCCAAGCAACAGAATGTGGTCGGTATGCTGGTCAATGCCCATTGCTCTGGGTCTGGCACAGTGATAAAAGACTGCCTGCCCCAAACTATCTTCACAGCAGACTCTGTGTTTAAGTCTGCGGCTGGTAGCAGCCAGAAAGATCAAGCACAGTCCTCTGTCAGAACTTCTTCCACAACAGCTCCTACCAAGGCGCAGCTGGCTAGCATTGCAGACACCCCATCCCAGCTCTGTCAGCTTGCACCTGCTTCCTCTTCACCATTACAAAGTAAAACTGACAAAGCGGCCATAATTGTGAAAGCAGAAACTGTACCCAAACCTGTCTTGAACCCTAACGCTAACCTGCTTAGCAAGCCCAGGACCCTTGACATGCTCTCAGCTTCACCGGAGGGGGCAAGCAGAGCTCCAGATTTGTCCAGTTCTAGACATGCTGTCAGCCAGCTTGATTCATTCTGTCAGAATGTGGTGGAGGAGAGTGTAGAGATGGAGCAGGACGATCCCCAGGAGTCCGCCCCTGGGCATGCTAGCAGTTCAGAGGAGGGAAGTGATGAAGATGCCGAGCCATACAAAAGTGAATGTGGGATTGCCACCCCCAGCTCAACACACAAGGTATTTTCCTCATAGGTTGGAGTGCAGTTGTTTATTTAGTCACTTTCATTTCAGGTCCAGCAGATAATATTTCCACATAGTTGGATTCCAGTTTGTGTGATGCTAGGATCCTGATTAGGACTGGGTTTACAAATTAATGTTAAGCAGATGCAAAGTTAGCCAAAAGGAAAGTGCATTGAAGTACGAGGTTTGATTTGAAACCCAAGTGGTCATCATCGAAGTCTCCAGGTTCTTAAAAGCAGTTAAAGTATATCACTTAGGATAGATAGAGGATAGGAAACTGAATTCTAAGGTGATCCTCTATATACCTGATAATCATGGCAGGCAGGTCCAGGTCATTTTCTAATGCTGACTTGCTGTGTCATGTTTCTGTGCCATCAACTTTCTAGTTTATGTTGATGATCCTTTTCAGCAAGAGCATCAGACACTGTACTTTCTGACCTCAATGATGACTACAGTATAGGCCTAGCTAAAGTGTAGGGATTTATTAGCTGAGCTACAGGTTATACAATATAATCATTCTTTTGTCATGTTTTTGTGACTTTTGTTTATTATACTGGTTTGTTTCCATTGTCTCTAAATATGACATCATCCTGCTCTCACCTCTAAATATTTTACTTTTGCTTGTAGTCGTCATTAATCCTATAGGTGTGAACACAGTCTTTTTATTGAGTGATTTTTAAGTTGGCCGCATGCTAAGCCATGTGTGTTTTCCAGCATGGACAGAGCAGGACAGACAGAAAAGCACTGTTCCTAAAGGTAAGTGGGGGTCGTCAAGTCACCCAGATAGGATATTCATGGGGACATTATAGTCTGGCACTGTCACTTATTACATTTTGTGGCATTTCCAATTAAAGTGGCAATCTCGAAGATTTCACTTTGTGTTCCATTATTGGTGTACACTTCCAATGAGTTAGACCACTAACTAGTTTGTCCACTGGAACATTGTGCATTTGTTCCGTCTAACCTCTCCGGTGGACCGACCATTTCTGTGGGATGTTAGAATGCATCTCTTCTTGCATGACACGGGATTTTTTTCAGGAATGTTGTCACAGTCATGCGGTGTATTTCAGATTACGGCCCGTCATCATGGTTGACGGGCTGAATTGTCACTGTATCATCTTGCTTGGTAAGACCGGAATTTAACACATTTATTTAAGTGAGAATCTTCAAGATTGTCCCTTTAAAGAATTAACCCGCTTTTTAGGATCACAACTATGCATGTAAGGGAAAGCGTAGTTGAAATCAAGTCAATCACTGGTGGCAGATATAAATACTGCTGCTCGTGGCTTTTTAATGCAGACTTGCTCTAACACCTGTGTGTGTTTGTGTGTGTGTGTGTGTGCTTTATTATTTGTAATGTCTATATGTTCAAAAGCTATAATTTCCTCTTTTTCCTTCTCCCTTTGCCTTAAGGTGCGGCAGTGGATTGCAGATAGGGTCACAGTGAGTTCATCTCCTGTCTTACCTGGCACATCCTCGCCCTCCCCTGCTTCCTCATCCACCAGAGACTGGTCAAACGCACGCAGAGAGAGGGCCTCCCCTCTCCGGGGTCCCTCAGGAAGGTTCCTCTCTCCTTCCTCTCTGGGGCCTGCTGGCCACTCTTCCTCTTCCCCACCAGAGCAAGGAACTCCAAATCGAACTCGTGGGGAGAGGCACACAGACATGGCAGAGCTGGCTAAACACGTATGTGGGTCGTTATGTGCAAAACATTCATTTATCATGCTTCATTTGAGAATGATAGAGAAGCTATGATAGCTGGTGGAGTTCTAATGCAGTATAGACTGGTTAGATAGGCTGTGTATGAAGGAAGATGTATGTGTTTGCAAATCAATTTTAATCAGTTTTTCTGTATTTAGGTGAACTGATTTAACTGTCATTTTCTTAACTAAATTGTTACGCAACCATAAAGACATCAGACCTGGATTTATGCACAAATTTGCTTTTTAGTCATTTCTGTTTGATGTGAGCATCTTAATTTTCTATATGTCTATAGGCCAAGATTCTACTGACATTAATTGACAGCTATGGACTCGAATAGAGCTTATTTTTTTCCCTAAAAAGTATACATATATATATATATCCCCTTTTTTCCCACCTGAACTCCCTGAGTTGCCTACTGCTGGGACAGTCTCTTTGATAGCCTCTAGAACATCAACAGGAAGGAGGAAGCCGTAGCATGTGTCTCCTCCAAGTCACGTGATGATTAGCCCTCACTAGTCCACACATCATGGTCTGGTGGGGAAAGCACAGTGCTTGGCCGTCAGTGGAGAATGAAGCAGAGTACTGTCCCTTCACTTAACCGTGAGCGCCCAGATAACACAGAGGGGGACACTAGTGAACCCAGAATACTTTATCCAACCTAACCCTTATACCCATGTGAGGCTTAGCCAATTATGACCCACTAACTATGGACCTCTGGCCGTGGTTGGAAACGGCACAGCCGAGATTCAAACACCCAACTGCATGACGCAGAGATGCACTGAACATAGGTGCTTTAACCCCCTACCCCACCGGAGGCCCATGCCAACCCCCTCTCAACCTTTTTTGGATCAAATCTTTTCACTAAAGAACATAAGGCACATGCATATTGCCCAACACAGCATTCACATAACGGTTCAAAACATCCCCACATAACCCCACCCTCAACATCCATTTACACCAACCTGACCCTCCACCCCATTCCAGACTAGACTACAGGTGGATAAGTTTCTGGGTTCCAGGCAACTTCCCCTCTCACCTTGTAACTGTAATCTTGGTCCCATGACAGAGCCCAAGATTCAGACTCACGTTTGCTTCCATGTGCCTCAACTTTCAGCAGATATTCATAACAGCCAGTACTTCTTGCCGTTTAGGATATTCTTAATAGTAACTGATAGTTTTGGAGAGCTGGTCTTTGGATTCTGCAGCACTGGTTAAGACTGTCTGAATCGAATGTTTGACATAGGGGTGAGGTTACTACTGGTCTTTCCCACAGACTGCCTGTCGGCCTCCAGAGTTTTTCCACTGCAAGTGAATTAACTTTTCCCTCAGGTGTCTGTCTGCTCTGTTGCATTAGAACCGAGTTGGGTTGAGTCTTTTGCTGTGTCTTTTTAACCTGACTTTTCCAGTAAAGTCTGGAAAATACAGTCACCTCAAATTATCTCTTTTTAAATCGTTTCAAACATCGAGTTTACATTAATCACCTTAGCATCCTGTAATGGTTCCAGGCGTCGCCCTGCTGGTTTTTATCGTTTCCTTGCCACTTGTTTGGCTCAATTAGCCTTTCATTTTCCAACTCTGTCAGAGCCAGCGCTCTTTTCTCTGTCCATTTGTCTCAGTTGACCGCCCTGGGAGTGTTTACTGTTGACTTCATTCAGAGACCCATAGTGCGCCAAGTGTTATGCGTCTGGTAAAGGTGACCGTGGGACTAAGTATGCACCCACAGAGAGGGCCCCAGACGCTCTTGGTGTGTCGTGGTGGCATTTAAATCACATTGTAGCATGTGGTGTGGCACCGCTGCTGCTGCAGTCACAGATGCATCACCTTGTTTGTTTCTGGTGGTGCCCGTGTCACAAGCTCCAGTCAGTTCTATGACTTTGACTTTGACTACATGACTGTTCATTCACCACACTAAATGCCAGTAAGTCATGAAAATTAGACAGTGTTAGTACAGTTTAGATTTTTGTGTGTGCAGATCACGTCTTTTCAGAAAGGTGTGTTCATCTGTTACTTTTCAAAGCTTTATATTTCACAACCAGAGACACCACAGCCATGTCAGGTCTTTCTATTGAAGGTTGAGATTTATAACATAAGGAAGGATTGTGTTGGTGTTGGTCGGTATCTGTCGGAGCATGGATGAGATTCTCTCCAGCACAGACTCTGCAATCTCTGTTTCTCCATTCTTCTCTCTTGCCTGATTCTGGGACATGCTTCTGCGTAGGAGCGCATGAATGTCTGCACTGCGCCACAGAGAAAGGGTGTCTGGGTTACTGTGACTCGCAAAAGCCTCGCAGACGTACACACCTCCAAAATCTCAAGCAGCAGAGGGGGGCAGAGGAGCTGACACAACATACACACAGACACCGCACATGATGGAGAAACCATAAGACACGGCACAGAACAAAACAAAATGGATACATGCCATACAGATGTTTACAGTGGTTTCTCGATCTTTTTTTCTTTCTTTTTTTCACTTTCCTTGTATCCAAATCCAGCTTTATTTTTGCCATCTCTGCATGGTGTGTTTTTGTAAACATGACACTTGCATGTACCTTCTAAGTTACATCCAAGCAATGTGTTCACCTTGGTAGGCAAACATCAATGTGCACAACAGTGTCAATGTCCCACACACACTTTTAAGCACACTGGTGTTTAACCAGAAAACACCGTTAAATCACCATGAATCATAAATCTAGCATTACCACATCCGCAGACACATGTGCTCAAGTTCCCTCCTATACATCATCTTTATGTATACTTCCTCCTGTCGGTTTGAGCTATGTTGCTTTTGCTTGTTGTAAACATGTGGTACTCTTGTTATGTTTGATTTTAAATGTGTTTCAGGATATATTCCTTTTCTTTCTTCTTGGTGCCTAATTGGCATCTTTATGATGGAGTGCCAACCATGGGGAACTTCCCCTGTCTTCATCCTGCCCCTCTCTTCCTTACAGTCTTTGACTGTCGTAAAGCACTTAGAGTATTAAAATCAATTTATCACAGGTATTTAGCTCATTGTACCCTCTCTTTGCCAGACCTCCAGACCGCCGCCGGAGAGACATTTTTGGTGTGGCTAACACCACTTTATCCAACGAGGCTTTTGGAAGGGGGAACACCACCACTCCGGGCCTAGAGGGAAATGGTACACATGGGATGCCCCCTCTTATAGAGTATCCCTTCCTGGAGGACCGGAGTACGACAGAATATGTGGAGATCTCCAACCTGCAGCCTTTTACCGTCTACCGTATTGACATCCATGCCTGTAACCAGGAGGTGCGGCGCTGCAGTGCTGCAGCCTTTGTCTTTTCAAGGACCAAACCTGCAGGTGAGAAACACGCAGGCCCAGAGACCGTTTTTGATGGAGATGGAGCAGTCAGCCAAGAGAATCTCTTCTGGTTCCAAACCATGAACATTTTCTGTACAAGTAGTTGACTAGCTATAAAATACTTTGTTTGTGTGTCTATGTGTGTGCGGTAGACAAAGCAGATGACATCCCTGGAAGGGTTATCTATGAAAGGGATGAAAAGGTGGAGGGTTGTGTGGTGCTACGGTGGCCTGAGCCCATCAAACCTAACGGCCTTATCCTAATGTATGAGATCAAGTTCCGTCTGGGGAGTGAGGTGAGTCTGGCTGGAGTTGAAAAGAAAGGCCTTATGATATCATATTACAGGACCCAGACAATAGTAAACACTGACATTTTCTGACAGCTTCAATCTTGATGAAAAGAATATACTGAAAAACACAAGGGTTGCCCTTTCTGTTTGTCAAGTCAAGTTTTTGTGAAGTGCCATAGTGTCTGACACTTGATATTGGAGATGACCTTGAACCCTTGCCATCCCTCCAGCATTGACCTGGGTGTGTTTGTTTCCACTAGCCTGAAAAACACGAGTGTGTGTCACGGCAGCAGTACCGTGAGCACAGAGGAGCACGGCTGACTAACCTAGGCTCAGGGAATTACTCGGCGCGTGTGCGTGCAACCTCTCTAGCGGGGAATGGCTCTTGGACAGAGAGTGTGTCTTTCTATGTGCCCCCACCTAAACGTAAGTACAAGCCTCACTTTCATTAAATTGATTTTATGACCCCCCCCAAATTAATATGTCACAATATGAATATGGCCAATGTTGATCTCTTTTTTTTATTATTCTGTCTGATAGGAGATTATGACGTTACGCTCTATCTGGTCATCATCATCCCCATCATTGTTATACTGGTCATTGTTGGACTCATCACAGCTTTCTTCTTTGTTACCAAAAAGAGGTAAAAATCTTCACATCACCAAACAACCTCAATTACACTGTGGCCCTTACAACCGTAGTAAAAGTTAATGACCAGTTTAATGTTAATCACAGTAACAAGACATTATTTTCATCAACATTCCCCTGTTGTCAGATGATACCCATGGCAAAAGCTAGGTAATCGGTTTTATGTATCTGCCATGATGGGTTCTTCATGGGCTGACTGAGTTTGTGGTCATTTTCAAAGGAATAGCGACAGACTGGGGAATGGAGTCCTTTATGCCTCTGTCAACCCAGAGTACTTCAGTGCTGCAGAGAGTAAGAATCATCATATCTCACCCCCTTCTCTGTGTTTGAGCTGCATTGTGTTGTGCTGTAGGCGATATTGACCTGCTGTCTGTTGTATTGCCAGTGTATGTCCCAGATGAGTGGGAGGTGGCCAGGGAGAAGATCACTATGAACAAGGAGCTGGGTCAGGGCTCCTTCGGCATGGTGTACGAGGGCATCGCCAAGGGAGTGGTCAAGGATGAACCGGAGACTCGGGTGGCTATCAAGACAGTGAATGAGTCGGCCAGTATGCGGGAACGCATTGAGTTTCTGAACGAGGCCTCCGTCATGAAGGAGTTCAACTGTCATCATGTGGTAAAAGACAGACTTCAAGTTTTTATCATCTGACACTCTTATGAGGGATGGGATCTCTTCATTTGCAGGGTGCACAAAATATGTAAAGTTCTCATTGCGCAATCAATGTTTAAATCGCTCAAAAATGTAAAATCTCTTTAAGAATCTAACTTCTGGAGATAATGGAGATCCATGATTTGCAACTAAACCTAATGACTCGGAATCAATTCGAACCAATCAAATCAATAAAGGGTGATAGTCTTCCACTAGATTTCCCTCGGCACTCAATACACATACTATGTATAAATCAATATGGTCATGAATAAGCAGACACATTCAACCTTGTTGCGAGAAAGCGCTGCTAGCGGTCATTAATTCTTGATTAATGTGGAGAGCAAGGTGTCAGAAGGTCATGAGTACATATGTCTATGCAGGTGACTGGAGCCTTAGGCTAGTTCCAACTTCTGAGAGATGGTGTACATTCTCATCAATGTCATTATAGCCTCATTATTTAAGCTAAACTGATGTGTTGGAGATTTTCCCTTTGGAAGCCAGCTATTATGACCTTCTATCATGAGTGACTGGGGAAAAAGCCAACCAATTATTGTTTGAATAATTAAATCATAAACTGTTTGAATAATTGATGGGGAAAGGATTTTAAGACATTTCAAAACGGCATTGAAAAGAGAGATGGATCTTAAAGCCTAGAAATTCTCATTATTCCACTTGCCTTAAAAATATGGAGACTTTGTTGTAGTTTACTGTAGCCTAGATGAGTATCAAGGGGATAGTCTGAGTTAGACAATGTTGGATCAATGCGAAGGATAGTGCACCGCCCAGCTGACCTTTGATGTATTCTGATCTGTATTGGTGTAGGTGCGGTTGCTAGGTGTGGTTTCTCAAGGACAGCCGACCTTGGTGATTATGGAGCTGATGACCCGTGGGGATCTGAAGAGCCACCTGCGCTCCTTGCGCAAAGAAGTGAGTAACAATTCCCTCTTGGTTCAACATTCCATTGACCTCCATCGACTGTATTTTCTCATGGAGCTTTCAGAATCGTGTTTTGGTGTCCTTCACTTCAGACAACCTCACAGATACAACGGATACACGTGTCAATACAGGCAGACAGATGGATTCTTTCTCTCTCTCTCTCTCTCTCTCTCTCTCTCTCTCTCTCTCTCATTCACTCACTCTCTCACACATAATTCACAATGTCCATTCCTCAAATTATGGTATGTGGTCTGATCTTTGGCTCTTGTTCATTGACATGGACAGCAGAAAAACATGTCAGGGACTAAATAGTTTGCTTGTGTTTGCCCCCACCTCCTCTTGCCCCGCCACCAGAAGACCACCAGCCAGGTCCTACCCCCGCTGAAAAAAATGATCCAGATGGCAGGGGAGATTGCGGATGGCATGGCATACCTCAACGCCAACAAGTTCGTTCACAGAGATCTGGCTGCCAGGAACTGCATGGTGGCGGAGGACTTCACGGTCAAGATTGGAGGTAAGAATCTAGCTAATACAATGGGTTCAGGCCCCCACCGCACCTCCATCCCCCTCCCTAAATGCTGAACCCACTCTGCTGGCTATCCAAAGTAAGCATTCATTTGAGATTTCATGTCTAAGGCAGATGATGAACCTCTTAATGCAGATGGACAGAAATAGAGGAGAGGTGAGGGCGTCAGCCGCCTCTTGGGAGCCTTCCCCTCCTGCACCTAAGACAAATATTTAGCAGTTTCTCCACCCTATGTTTCTCTCTCCTCCTCAGATTTTGGCATGACTCGAGACATTTATGAGACAGATTACTATCGAAAAGGAGGGAAAGGCCTGCTGCCAGTCCGCTGGATGTCCCCTGAGTCACTGAAGGACGGCGTGTTCACTACCATGTCTGATGTCTGGTATGAGAACACCGCAGTCTTACACAAACACATGCAAATGCACGGGACTATAACTTCACATATCAGCAGTGTAGCTTTCAGTAAGGTTCACCAGATCATTGAAAGACTATCTGAAACCAGTCTCAAGCACTTTATTATACTTTTACAGACACATGCCTATTCCAGAGGGCACACATAACACTTCAAAGGTTGTGTTCTTTCCGCATAAAATGTGTGCATATACTGAAACCACACATGCTGCAGGACTACAACTGTGAAAACAAGCAGATCCCTTCAGAGCCTGTGCACTAAGGAAGGGCATTTCCTTACAGGAACATGCGCGCACACATACACACACACACACACACACACACACACACACACGTACATATGTGTACTCAGGCACACATATGTACACTCACACCCAGATGTCCCATGTTGGCTAGTATTTCTTAAAACAGGGCCCTTATGTCTTTTGATTTCTACCAAGCATTGAATTTTTCCCCTTTATGATATCGAATTCTTCTTTTTTGCCTTACATCTCTGTTGAACAAGGATTATGGGGCACTTTAATTCATGGCCATACTACAGCTCTCTATAAGACTACAAAGCAGAGAAATATAGCTGTTTACTAGCTCCCTTGCAAGTTTTTGTTTCCCATCTGAAGTGTCCCACAGGCCGGTCCCTAGAAGCTAGCTTAAACTACTCCAGATGTTCTCAAATGAGATGTTGGAGTGCCAGCACAAACCCACCTCTACATTGCACACTATATCTTCCTCTTTGATGTTGTACAGATCAAGCCCAGTGTTGCAGGAACTCATTTTGTCCTTCTAAGGAATTTACCAGTAGGTGACTTGTTATTTTGTTGATCAAGAAAAGCTGTCTTTCTCTTTCAACACAAAACCGGTTCAGCCAATCACATATAAGTCACTGTTGTAATAGGTTGTATTAAAGACTGTTGAGAGTTCGGTCACATCCTGGGCCAATGGTGAAAGTATGACCAGCAAGCACTACCAAACACTGACAACACTGTGTTCTTTGTTTTTTTCTTGTCAAGTTTTTTTTCCGGTTTCCTATTTAACACACTTTCATAAACATCTCAATGTAATGTAGTGTGTACCGTATTAATTTGCATCACTGATCAGGGGTTAAGGGAAAGGGGAGCTATATGATACATGCTGTATACTTCAGCTTGTCCTGCTGAAATGAATTCAGTGGGACTACTCAGCCAGCTTCATGCACCATCTGCCTCACTAATAATTACATTGCTGCTATATCATAGCCTATATCACTCTTCTTCATTAGTAATGTTTCAGGATAATCATTTCCTACATGTTACACCAAGTGTTAGCACAGCCTAAAGGTCTATTTGCTCTAATAAATGTATATATCTTCCTTGCGTATATTTGCTGATATGCTTCTAAATGTAAAAGAGGAAAAAAAACAACTTTCTATGTCCTTTGTCTGTCATGCGTTTTCCCTATCACATCCATTCAAGGGATGTGGACATATTTCTTACATCAGTTGTCAAGATGCCGTGACTGAACTCTGCAATTCTAACTTTTGAAGTGTGTCTTATATAGGTGATTTAGGAAGGAATTTTATTTTATTCCGCCCTTAGACTTAGAGTAAGTAGCAATGTACATGAATGCTGGACGCTTGCCTAAAATGGAAATGTAATTGAACCACGTGTGTATCCTCTTGTCTCCTACTGCAGGTCATTTGGTGTGGTGCTGTGGGAGATTGCCACCTTAGCAGAGCAACCATATCAAGGCATGTCCAATGAGCAAGTGTTGCGCTTCGTCATGGAGGGAGGCCTCTTGGACAAACCTGACAACTGCCCTGACATGTTGTAAGTTAGTTCCTCCTTTCATCTTTCAATGCTGTTGAGATCATACTCTGTACGTTTGTATCTTACTGCATTCTTAAATTATCTTGTCACTCTTTGATTGCCCATCATGAGGCCATCCAAGCCCTTATCATGATACTCCCAAAGGATGGATCATTCTGTTACCATCTGCAGTCAATGTTGTACAAAGGAGTCTGTGTTCTATAAAAGTTTTTAACCCCTTTCCAGTCGTTGCCCCCATGTCTATTTCCAGTTGTGGCTGTGAAGTGCGTAGAATATCATGTGATGTGTGTTCCAATGTAGAGCCAAGCCGAGGTCCTAACTGGTGACATTTACGTCATGGGTTAAATGCAGTCCGCTGACGACATGGCCCCCAACACTCAGCTGGTGGGGGGGCTGGCTCCTCAGCCCTTAGACCAGGCCCATAGAAGGGATGCCGTGACCCATGCGTGAGAGATGCTCCTCATTCCTGCCACTTAGATGGGCTGTGAGGAGGGAGATCAGTTTCTGTTCATTAGCCAAGGGAGGAAGATGGAGAGAAAGAAAGAAGGAATTCATTAATGAATCACCCAAGCTTTTAGGAGGAGAAAAAAGCACAGCCTGCCTGCCAGTGTGCTCTTCTGCGTAGATGCATTTCTTCTCTTCCTCTGACC
>OMLC01035659.1:0-20194 GCA_900302585.1 Regalecus glesne
ATATATATTTTGGAAATTGAAACCCTTGTGTAGGTCTGCCCTCCAAGCTGAAATGTGACACCACTATCAATGGCACGTGTTAGACCGGCTCCGTGCTTCTTCAATTGGCACTGAACTGAGACGCAGCTTCTCATTTATGTGACGTATTTTTAAAGTACCAGCTGTCCGTCTCACTTGTTGGGGAGGAATGAGAGACGTTCTCTGAGCCATCTCTGTGCTTTTGTTCAAACGCAAAGCATTCACGAGAAGGGTCTGAATGAGGGGCCCTTCACATTGCCATGTAGAGACCGTGTTCTAGGGCTGAGATCACTTCAGCAGAGAATGAATACAACCACACAGTAAAACCACACAAATGAGAGTGTGTGTTTGTTTGTGTGTGTGTGTGCGCACACACACACACAAACAAACACATGCTGGGTTACAAGGGTCTGAATTCAGAGGAGCATAGTGATACAATGGAGAACGAGCATGGTAGAGGTGGGGTAGAGAGAGAGATGCTTGATGAGAGGGAGAAGAGAGAGTGAACACTCTGCCTGGGGAGTATTTGACCAATAGGATGGACTCCTGGCATGTTGTGGGTCGAGTGCTTTCCTCCAGGGCCCAGTGGGAGGCAGCGCTTATCATTTCTCCTGGAG
Organism: Regalecus glesne; assembly: GCA_900302585.1. Classification (NCBI taxonomy): domain Eukaryota; kingdom Metazoa; phylum Chordata; class Actinopteri; order Lampriformes; family Regalecidae; genus Regalecus; species Regalecus glesne. Next base: position 636 of record OMLC01035659.1, read on the forward strand.
GAGGGCAGGGATGTTGATGTTCCAGCCAATCGCCTGCCGGTCGAAGCCACAGGTGAACAGGTTGCAGGAGGAGTTGTCCTCACACCAGGCCGAGCAGCACACCATGCGGCGGTGACCCTGCACGCCAAGACACCCGTGCAAGCAGAAACCACATTAAATACTCCTCGTTATTTAGTGGAGGAATATCGGTGCTTTCTTAGGATGTTTCCACGGCAGTAACTGATGATAGATGGTCATCAGGGGTGCTGATGATCAAGTAGGTACAGACATTCATTGTTAATTTCGCTAAAACAGTGGAGTAAGTTCAGAAAAAGGTCTCGTATTTTACTGCAACCCAGCCTTTAAAACCAGGGAATGACATCATTTGAATTATATCAACATGTTACCAGCACCACATTCCCACGACACACCGGGTATCATGCCACCATAAAATAGATGCCATCGATGCATTGCCCAGCTTCAGATGATAAGAGCTGTGATTTTTAATGTTTCTATCTTGAACTTGGATCTAAATGTAAGTGAGCGAGGCATTGTCAGAGCTGGGGAGGGAGTCATTTCACATCTCTGGAGATCCTTCCACAAAACACTGCAGGTCCAGTCTCCCTGCTTGAACAGACCAAGTTAAAATAATCTTACCACAGATAACCTGTCGTCAGCTAAGATTACAGACAGCCTCGTAAAGAACCGTTAAATGCTTAAGGGGATGAAAGAGGAGAGAACAGCACCGCTACTGCCCACCTGTCTGTTACTGCGTGGGAGTCGAGCCAACCGGACCCCTGACATATCGAACAGCCGGACCTGCCGATTGTCGTGAGGAAGAGCGATGATTCTCTGGTTCACTGACACACTGATCCTAGGTGCAATACAGAGTAATCACTGGCTCAATTCATTTTAATGTTATTTGTGGTGTATATATATATATATATATACACCTGTATGATCTTGTGTGTGCAGGTTCACTGCTGTCTCACCTGTTGACAGCGGAGTCAGTGCGGATGGTGGCTATGGGTGACCTCATGTTCTTGAGATCCCAAACCTTGACAGTCCGGTCATCACTCCCAGACACCACGTTGTCTCCCACTGTGAACACAGCTGATGTTACGGTGCTGAAAAAGAGGAAGAGGTGAGTCACAGGAGGGTTGATGGAAAGCTTAGGAGAACAAACATTCTACATTTCAACCTATCCCATATCAATCTGGACTGTAGAGCAATGCATTATTTCTGCACAATCCCTGAATGTGGCAGGGCCAGAAGATTGTGCAAATTGATTTCACCAGACTTTGCAGATTGTCCGTACTGGTGGCTGCTGATAAAGATAGCCTGCGACAGGTGTCACCGCCTGTCATCAATGGACTAAATTGAAACTTTCTACACTAAAACACTATGAGCCAGAGTTGTCAAAGTCTTAGGAGACGAGACTCGTGTGCTTAAGGCTAGCTGAGCCCAAAAAGTAACAATTATTTGTTTGCTGATTGAGGGAACGTTGATCGGGAAAAGTCTTAACTGGCCTTAACATCTTGGATGATCTCATCATCCAAGATGTGGTCACAACAGACTCACTCGGTGTGTCCCTGGAACACATTGACAGAGTGGATTGAAGGATCTCTGAAGTCCCACAGCCTGAAGGTGGTGTCCCTGGATGAGGTGACCACCAGCCGCTGGGTCGGGTGGGTGCAGCAGTGGGTCAGTTCCTGGTCATGGCCTGGAAACACATTACAATTTAAACATAGACATGAAGAGTTTGACAGGGCAACTTTATCTCTGTCTCTCCCTGTCTGTCCTCACTCGTCCTCCCTCCAATACAGAAAGCCCCTATAGAGAAAGCAATAAGTCACATGCACGGAGTATCCTGCCAACCAAACCTGTGTTCATCCCTCAAATCAGATTAACTTTCCAGCATCTCATTTGTTGTCTTTTCAACTACACTTTGCATCATCATCCTCATTCACAAAAAAGGTGAATTGGTTCAGTTGGTGAAGAATTTTACTCAGAAATGTTTTGTCACTTAAACAGGAGAGACATGTTGAGTCTGAGCAGACTGCAGCATCCCCGACCTTATAAACAACACAGTGATACCACACACCACTAAAGGCCGGCTTCATCTGCTACTTGCTCATTGACTGGACATTCAGTGGTCATGAGGACTATTCACACAGGATTGGGGAATATTTACAATCACTGGATTGTAAGAAGATGACAGATGTACTCTGAGGCCCCCCATCCCTGTTCAACATAGAGGGTCTTTAACCCCCCTTTCAAACCAGTGTCCCTCCCTATCAAGGGTGTGAACAAGGAGAGTATATCTGTCATCATCTTCTTACAATGCTGTGACTGCTGCTGTGATTCCTCAATCCTCTGTGAATAGTCCTCATTACCGCTGAATGTCAAGTCAATGATCAACTTGCATATGAAACCAGCCTTTAGTGGTGTGGTATCAGTGTTGTTTATAAGGGTGGGGATGCTGCAGTCTCCTCAGACTGAACATGTCTCTCCTGTTTAAGTGACAAAACGTTTCTGAGTAAACTTCTGATTCAGTTGAACCGATTCCTCTTTTTGGTGATTCCCTCAGCTGGATTATTGAGCATGCATGAAGACATCATCCTCAGTATTTTCCTACCAGTGAGTGAGTGGACCAGCTCAGATGTCTCCACATCGTACAGGTTGGCAGCTCTGTCCCAGGAAGCAGTCACCGCCTGCCTGCCCCCCACCAGCCAGTCAGCGGCGATCACCACCCCCTGGTGGCTACGCAGGGTAGTGATGGCCACACGCACTGATGGGCAGTCATTGGGACCCTCAGCTTCACCGTCCGCCTCATCTTTATCTGAGAAGTCCACATCATCCTCGCACGGTAGCTGCTGCAACCAGAAGGGAAGGGAGAGTGGGAGGTCCAAATTAAGTGACGCAAAACGTCCATGGACAGACACATGGAACAATGAAATGATTCCAAAGTTGGCTCTGGGAACTCTGCAGGCTCTAGAGGGTCTAAAAATAAAGAATTGTGGCTTTCATTTGTATTTTGGGAGTATTTGTATTGCAGATATTTGTAGCTAGGGGTTCACAGTAACTCAGGGGTTCAACCCACGACGCCTGACTGAGGCACACGCTGTTATCACTGAGCTACCACAGCCCCCAATGTGTACCATCCCATCTATTTGGGCTTTTGTCCTAAAATAGTGGTTCTGTGGAAACCTTCACGTGGCTAGTATGAACAGTCTGGGCTGTAATACACCAAACTCACATAGCACTGTACTATGGTAGTATGACAGGAGATGTGTCAGGGAAGACCTTTTTGCTGAAAGATGGTTTGCAGCTTTCAAAAAAGGCTGCTATGAAAAGAAGGGTACAAGTTGGAACCACTGACACCAGGTAAAGAGCTGGAAACTGAGTGGAATGCATGATATAGATGTGTTAACTCATAGGATAAGAACCCAAGAAGAATGATGTCTACAGAAATGGGAAAAACAGACATATATATTATATGTCAATGACAAGAGAGCCAACCATCAAAGAGAAAACCAGGTAGACATGGAAAAAAAAAACACACACAAGGAAATCACACAGACACAAACATGCAGCTGTGATTCTTACGCTAATGTCAGCAACAGGTTGAGGGGTGGGGAGCTGCACCATGTATCTCCAGATATGAGCCGTCTGGTCTCCGGAAGCTGCGTGCAGGGAGAGCAGAGCATTAGAACCAGCCCACGCCTTCCCATAATACATTGCTTCATTGTTTATTCGCCATCCTTAAAACTTCTTAGCACTGTAAGTATCCTCAGTTAAATGGAGGGACAAGGAACGCCAGGAGTCAGTGATCGATGGGAGTCTTGCAGCAGTGGATCCTTACCTGTTAGAGCCATCTGCTCAGTGGGATGGAACTTGATCGAGTTAACTGGTGGTGGAGAGAAAGAAATAAATGTGTCATTTTGAAAAAGGTAAATAGAACATTTCTTTGGTTGGATCTTTTCCATGAAATCCTGGATCTCCTCCTCGTGGAACAGGCTTCCAATCACCTTCTTGATAATGACTTTAACAAACCCCGATAGCCAAACAAACTAAAACATTGTGCTCAACAGTGAGATGGTCTTGGATCCCGTCCATCCATCACCAACCACTTATTCATAGTTGGGTCATGGAGTCTGGACCCTATCCCATGGGGCAAAAGGTGGGCAAACACCCTGGATAGGTTGCCATCTCATTGGCCTTGAGCAGTTAGGGGGTTAATTATCTTGGTCAAGGACGCTTCGGCAGGCTTTCAGCAGGGGTCGGAAATCAAACCACCAATCTGCTGATTGCAAGACAACTACCTTGCCCTCTGTGTCATGTTGTCCTGGTGCAAAATGTGCAGTATCAAAGTAATTAAGAAGGGATTCTTTGTATACCACCTTTCAAAACGGTTTCCAAGTGCTTTTCAAGCGGGTCAGTGGCTTTAAACAAGAATTCTCAGATTTTAGAATCTAAACGTTCTCTTTGAGCATTCGTACCTGAGCCCTGATGGCCGACATACTTGAGCAGGCACCTCCCCGTCTCGATGCTCCACAGCATGGCACTGTGGTCTGTTAGGGTTAGATTGACACGGTGAGACGTTTAGCAGAGTTCAGACGGGTTTCAAGCCTGGGATTACAACCTCCACTTTGACCATGTGGTATTTGTACAACATTTACATTTATTTTCAACATGTGCATTTCTATTTTTCTCAAATCAAGTTAAAGGCTTAAAATATTGCTTAATATTTAAATATTGCTGATTTCTAAAACCGACAGCCATAGCCATCAGGTGAATATTGAGGATAGTCAGTATGATCATATGCGACCAAAACATGAAAATATAACATTCTGCTCTAGTGAGTCTCTGTGTTCCCTACAGGTGAGTGTGAACAGAGCTGCATCTCCAAGATACTTTAAACCTGAGCATGAGAGAGAGACTGTACCTGCAGACGCTGTGCCCAGCACCATTGGCTGGGTTCTGGTGACACTCAGATCCCAGATGCCATCCCTGTGGCCCACATACTCCTTCACCAGCTGGCACACTGCTCTGGATGTGGTGGCCTTGAAACTGGACACGATCTAACGGTAACAGAAATCATGTCACCACAGATGTAGAAATCATGACTGCAGACCTAACGGGCTCCCACAGACCTTTGGAGCTGATATTTATAGGATGTGTGCTTTTAATTGCTGTTCAATAGAACATTTCGTTAGCCCAAATCAGACACTGACTACACATAATCTGGATCAGTAAACCCCCCCCCCCAAAAAAAAAGTGAAGTGACAAAAGCCACCTACTTTGTACGAGTGCCCAGTTGCGTAGATATGTACTGAACATGAAAGTCAGTTTCCTAGACTTTAGTGGGTAAAACCTAATTCTTTGTAGTGGAATTGTTGGGGAGGCCGGGTTCTCCAGAGCTGGGTGGGAACCCCAGGTCTCTTTGAGGGGAAGCAGGGATCAAGACAATTCAGGATAAAGTGGAGGTAGTCAGGGGACGGGTGGGTACAATACGCCATCGCAAAGAAGCACAGGTTGTGGTTCACATTCATGTAACCAGTCAAATCTGGATCCAAAAAACAAATGGGCCAAATGTTTTATGGTTTTCATCTGTGTGCAAACAAGAACAGGGCTCATCATATCGGCCAATACAATGAATATCAGAAACTCTCAAATAAAAGGAAGAAATCCTCGTCTGATTTTCAGACCCGGAGCCAATTTGAGTTTTGGTATTTGATGTTACATGAAATACACCCAAGAGGGTCAAGAAAGCACTACAAAACATACTGGGGATTGTTTGAAACCACCACTAAACTCAGATCCAGCACTGGCACAAATGCGAACACAAATTATCACTACAGTATGTTGCAGTTGTCACATGTGGATTACTGCAAATGCAAAGCTGATAACCAATATTCTGAAGAGAGAGAGGAGGGGGGGGGTAAAGAGAACCCGAGTTAAAGTCAAACAGGGATACAAAATTATAACTGTTATGTCAGTTGTGTCAACACCCCGGCGACTGGCGGTGATTACGTTAAAGATGGGGATGATACAAACTGGACTCTGGGTCCGTTTTTGACACAGACCACTAAACAAGTTCCAACTGGAAAGGAAGAAGCAGAGCAGAAAGAGGGGTATCAACACATGTTGGTGAAGGAACCTGGTTGTAAGCAATTCACGAGGCATCGTTCAACTTTCTGAGATGTTGGAAGCTTAACCAAGTTAAATTAGAATAGCAGCCAAAGGAAAATAAGGATGGTCAAGAGGACGCAGGCATGCTCAGAACACCACTGGCAGGACGGTCGGGTGGACGTCCTCACTGCCAGGAGCTGCTGGTTGGTTCGGTTAGCCGGCACAAAGGTTCCCAAGTCACAACACACAAGACTCTTTGGAGTTTTGTGTGCTAAAATGTGTATGCGGTTGATTCCTATCATAAGATAGATGGTCTGATGGGGATTCTGCTGCACAAGTAAAACCTGACAATAGGGTTTTGAGATATCAGCAGAAAGTGAAATAAAATCTGAGGCCGTCACTCTCCCTTTGCACCTTCCATTAAGATCTTTTGATCATAGAAGAGAACTAACTAGTTTTATTTGCCACATGACCAATGCCACTGGGATGTGTTCTCTGCATTTAACCCATCCTATTGTATAGGACCAGTGAGTGCACTGGAGGAGCCATCAGGTGTTCAGTGTCTTGGACAAGGAGACCTCGACACGCCCTCTGCAGGGGCTGGGGATCAAACCACCAGTCATACGATCATTAGACTACTGCCTCACCTCCTGAGTTATGCTGCCCCCATTGAATCCAATATTTACATTTGCTTAAGCCCCCCACCCCAAAGATCCTGTTAGTGACAACTAGGAGGGCCCAGACCTTCTCATGGGAACCAGTGGTCTCCTCCACATGTACTCGGGATGGCAGTTCTGAATTACACAGTGAATAAAAGACATAATTGGAGATAAGATTTCAATTCAAAATTCTATCCCGAAGGGCTCCGTTCTGAGCTATGCCGAGCCGAGTTCATTTGGTTGTCTCTGGGTTAGAAGAATGTGACGTGATGCAATGTTTCTGTAACTGGATTGGGATGAAGCATGATTTAGAGGTTTTGAGGGTTTGGTGGTGCAGTTTAGCAGGATAAACAGATCCTGGCTGATAGGCCTGATAAAAGATAAAGTCATGTGGCTGTTAAGTGCATTTGGCTCTGCCTGGGAAGGAATCCAGAATCTGTTCAAATGTGACACTGGTGCAAAATGTCGCATTTGAAGCTAGGCAACAAGCATAAGAAGCCTCAGGGAAATGCGAAGCGCTGCAAAGTTAGCTTGAATCAACTGTCCGAGTGGCGTCTCTAATAGGCCCTAGATAACCTAGGTGAGTGGTCTGCCCTGGCCATAGAACTGTCTCAGTGCTGATCACTGAGTCATCACTTTAAAGGGATGACATGAAATCAGGCTGAGAGTCCACAGGTTTCCACTGCCAAAGGACAAACCAACCCACTCGCTGATTTCTGAAACTGTGCCTTCAGTGACATCCGTTGGTTTGTGTTTGGTCCAAATGAACGCGTACTCTGACAGTGATGCCAGCATTCTCCATCCACTGAGGTCAACAGGACATGGGACTTGTGACTCAGGTTATCATTTTGAGGTGCCCAAATCCATTGAGTCACAAAGGGAATCAAACCCTCTTACTCTGGTAGTGAAACCTTTTCAAACAAAACTATATATATATGACCAAGTTTTAACAGACCACACAGATTTTGTCATGATGGAGTCGGGTCAGTCTGAGTCAGCAGACAAAATGCCCTTTCACCTCGAGTCCACATGAACCAAGGCGTCAAGGGCATTTTCCCCTGCTTGGGAAAGAAGTCTCCATTGTGTACCATTATGTAAATGCCAAAACACAGTTAAATCCAAAGTAAACATAAAGAAGAGTTGCAACTTAAATAGAAAGCATGTTAGTGAGATACTGACTGTTACATCTCACATGGGAAGAATTGCTATAGGAAAAAAAGTCCTCTCCTACATTTGAATGGCCAGTTGCCTTGGGGAGGCTGTGTCAACCCCGTGGCTGGGCTGCTCATACATATTGGCACACAGGGGGGGAGAAATCAAACAAATTACCCATGAGTCTCCACCCCACAACTCCCAGCTGGTTACGCTGAAGTTGCGGGATCCACCTACTCTGGCATGGCAAGAATTTGAACGCGGCTGAGAGCAAAAGGTGAAACAGAGAGCAGTTCTTTGCTTGAACACTTCAATTCAACCAGATTATCTTGGCTAAACAAAACCAGAAACTAGATAGATAAGACCCAAGCTAGGGTCTAAATGTGACAGGAGTCATGTTTCGTGGAAAATTACATCAGTTTTCTGTTTCTATTTCCCTAGAGTAAGAAACTTCCAGATGATACTCAAATCACTGCATCTTAAGCTAAACTTTCCCAGCTACTTTTGGATTACTGTGCATATAGCAGTGGACAAAAGCACAACATTCACCTTGCTGGTCGAGGCCTTGTAGGTGGTCTTCAGTTTCTGGGACAGTTGACTCGTGCTGTGGCTGGCTGTCGACAAGCACAATTTGAAAAGAGAGGCGATTCAAAAATAACCAGGACGTCATCAGGCTTGATATTCACAAGATGCTTGAAGGCCTTCGTAATACCAGTTAAAGTTAAATATCAGGTCAATTTCATAAGTGAAATTCAAAATCAAAATCAAAATGAAGAGCACTCATGGAACTAGCTGCATCTGTTGACACATTTTTTAGCCACCCCAAACTCAATTTAAGATGTTAAATTCTAACATGGTCAAGACCTTCTAAGGCCTTCAATCACATAACTTCAGACATTTAATGACTCTTCCGGGACCTGCTGACACCCTGATAACTTTAACTTCTAGAAGAATATATGTGAAAAGCAGAAACTCTTGACAGTGCTTAGTGGGGAAATCTTAGAATGTAAATATGCCAGGCTGACTTTCACTTATTATCCCAAGTAGTGTCTTACTCAAGGACATACTTTCTTAAGGAGCTGAGAATTGAAACACCAGTTTTTGGACAACTAGACAACTGCCCTACCTCCTGAACTATGGTGCCACTCAGGGTAGCTATATCTTCTGTCTACCTTGATGAGTGTGGACGTCACTGAATCTCACCTTTTGTTTTCAGGGCTCCTTTGGCCAAATCTGCCCCGTCAACCGTCTGTCCCTCTGCTGTCAGCCGGTCATTCAGAGTTTCAATCTCCCGCCGCACTGGAAATCGACATGGAGGATTCACATTAAAGGGTGAGAGCAAAGTGTCATCCTGCACATCACAGTGAATATGTGATGAGCATATGTTATTCAACTGGTGCCCAATATGACTGAAGGAACAATGTAAAAAATAGACAATCTTCGTTTTGTGTCTTGAAGCATTCATCTCTGACCAGCTTACATTCAAGGTTTTCAATGTAGAGATTCTCAAATTCTCTCTCGATCTGACCGAACAGATCCAGCAGGTTGCTCCGAAGCGACAGCGGGAGTTTTGAATCCTGCAGGAGAAGGAGGAGAACATCGATGGACGTGAAAATACTTCTAAACCAGACACCTGAGGATCTGAGGTATGCAGACATTCTTGTAGATATTCCTCCGTGCTCATAGTCATTTTTGACATCCAACGTGTCCTTGCTTTGTGTTGAACATCCAGAAAAGACACATTTCCAGTGTATGCAAATCTATCTGCTTGTTAATCAAACTTGAACTTGATTTGAAATATGACTAAGCTCAACTTTGAGAACTTGCTGTGGGACCTACCAAGTAGAGAAATTGGTTTGGGATACAAGGGCTTCAAGTTTGAATCATTAACACATCTGAGCAGATAGACAGCAACAGTACAACACCTCTGCTTTCTTAAGCAGCCACTACCAAGGTGCACTTGAACAGGACACAAAACGTCAGCTTGCCGAACTGAAAGGCTGTGTGACCAGCAGTACAGATCTGAGGTTGGACTTGGGAAGCTCCGAGATGTGAATGTGAGTTAGTTTTAAGAAAGCAAGGCAGGCTGCAGTAAAAAACAGTATGCCTGCTCTGAAAGAGAAGTTTCACTTGTGATGCAAACCATGTACGACAAAACTTACCAAGACCACGCTGGGTCAAAGATTTTCTTTTCAATCAGGACATCTGCAACATTCAACCAGTTCAACTTAAGGCTTCACATTGTACCAGACCCCCCATGCATGGCAATAACAATACATCCATCCATAGTCAACCGCTTACCCGAAGTCAGCTTTTGGAGCCATGCTGGAGCCTATCCCAGCACTCATTGGACAAAAGGCAGGGAAACGCCCTGGACAGGTCACCACTCCATCTCAGGGTTTGAGCAATTAAGGAGTTCAGTGTCTTCTCAGGGACATTTTGACACGGTTTGGCCGGGGGCTGACGATAGACCCCGCAATTTTGCACTTACTAGATGACCCCCCCCTCCCCCCAGAGCTATGCTGCCCCCTGAAGCAGAGCTTATGTTGATTTCAAATACAGAATGAATGGCTGCATGGGAAAAAGACAACATCAAGCGCTCTCATCATATCATGAAATACTGGAGGACCAAAGTAAAGAACTCCAATATGAAACTCACGAGCATTTGATTAAAGTTAGTGGCTCCACTAGTTTTGACAACGTGAGCCAGGCATGGAAAATGATTCAGTAGCACACACAAAGACTGGCCCTAGAAAATGTGCATAAAGTCCCAGAATGTGTTAGAAGGAGCTCAGAGAAGCATCGTGCAGGCCTTCAAAGACTGACGTTGACAGTGGCTGATGTTTGACGGAGTGTTTTCTGCTACGGTGCACCCATTAAACTATGTGCACCTCAAGAGGATGTAGCTGGAAGACGAGGCTGCAGCTCGGGGCAGAAATGTTAAAGAACAAAGCCTGGCTTGTGTAGGGAAAAGGATGACTGCATCATGTGTCTTAAAACAGACGCTATTCACAACAGAACAAAGAGGGATGAGTCTTTTTTTCTTTTAGCATATTCAATATAAATTCTGACCCAATTCAAGAAGAGTGAAAGTGCTTTATCACCACATGACCATGGCCGGTGGAATTAATTCCCTGCATTTTACCCATTCTATTGTATAGGAGCAGTGAGTGCAGCCGCAGTGCGGTTCTCAGGGAGCAGATGCTCAACAATACCTCAACATGCTTTTTGATGGGCCTAGGGATCAAACCACAAATCTTTCGATTGCTAGATGACCACCCTACCTCCGGAACTTAGAATGCCCCTAAGCAAGTGTTGCAGTAAGAGAATATCAATATACTCGATTACTGGGACACCATCTTTCATAACATTGTGGTGATTTTCCTAAAGCACTGCATCAGTTCTTAAGAGTAGACACAAAGATGCGTCATCGCCACTTCATTGTGTAATTTCCATCTCTGACCACCAGGTGAACAGTACAATAAAATAACAGGCCTGCAGAAAACCACAATGACCACAGGCAAGGTCACCTTTGTGCAAAGGTATCACTGGTCCTATGCATAAAGAGACATTTTCTTTGACCTTTTTTTTTCAAAATCTTGACAAAATACTGCGTTACATCAGTATTTGCAGTATATTATATCGCAATACATCAAATGGTGACACAGAAGTTGTATCATGAAATCAGCCAATACACAGCCCTAGTGTCTACAAGGGAATCTAGACCACCCATTTACAGGACAGGGAACAAATGAGGGGTAGTAGAGAGTATATATATATGTCAGTGGGAGGGGCATCAAGCGGTATCTCCTATCGATCCAGATGAATATGACTTAACCGGAGCCTTCAGTCTGACACAGACACAAGGACCCTGGATGAGTCATCTTCCCATGTCCACTCAGCTCTCATCAAACCCACAGTACACCAGCATGTCACTAAATCTAGACATGAAGCTCTAGGAGGGGGAACATTATTTGTGTTGGAACTAGACTACCTGAGGAGACTCTGAGGCCCAAACACCTGGAACTTACCTCTGTTCTCGCGTAGGATTCCAGATTATCAGAGGACTAGGGTGAAGCACACCAGTGTGGAAAAGAACAAAACAAAATTCACATCTGTAAGTGAATGGATTAGACTGGAGGCATCACGCCGAGTTAGACATGGCTCCTCTGAACAGCGGGCCTCCCAGACCAGCTTAACAGGGTGGAGTGAGATGCAACTTGGCTGCAGAGGCCTATATTTAAATCCATCGTGATTGCACACCTTTCACAGGGTTTCCACCAAAATAAATCTAGTATAGTAATCATACTGAAACACTGCATTTGACATAGGTTTGATATAGTTAAATAAGGTAAAAACAGTGATGTGAGATCGCAAAGTAATACATATCGATCCATCCATTGTCAACCACTTATCTGAAGTTGTGTCGCAGAGTCATGCTGGAGCCTATCCCCATACTCATTGGGTGAATGACGGGGAAAGAGGCTGGACAGCCCATAATGAGCACTGTTCTTATATTTAGGACCAGATATAGCAGAAAATCCTGGACCACTGATCAGGGATCCACTCTGTGGCCCATTTTGGTATGATCCAATATTTCAAATCGACTGCTTAGAAAGACATCCGCATGGACATGTACGGAGGGAAGATGCTGGTATACTGGGAGAAGGATGCTGAATCTGGAGCTATCAGGCAAGAGGAGAAGAGGAGGTTTATGGATGTGGTGAGGGAGGACATGCAGCTGGCTGGTGTGACAGAAGAAGATGTAGAGGACAAGAAGAGATGGAAATGCATGGTCTGCTGTGGTGACTCCTAATGGGAGCAGACGAAGTAGTGGAAGTAGCTTAAAAAGACATCTGGAACATCCCGTCTTAAATTGGAATTGTATTCGAAATGTTTTATTACTACACAATTAAGGCTGGTGGAATTTGTTCTCTACATTCAACCCATCCTATTGTTGGACCAGTGAGCGCAGCCACCGTGTGGCACTCGGGGAGCAGTTAGGGGTTCAGTGTCCTCCTCAAGGACACCTCAACATGCCTTCTGCACGGGTGGGAATTGAAGCACCAATCTTCCGATTCCTTGACGACCGCCCTACCTCCTGAGCTATGTATGCTACTCCTCACATTAGCAGTAGCAGCTCATTATTAACTGGCCGTGGTGCCTCCACGGGAACTGACAGCTAGAGGCAGTGTGTTTGAACCCAACATGGGCCATCAGGAAGGGTAACAAGTCTTGATCTCCCAAGATTGATCCGAGACCAACCGTGTCCACCCCTACAAAATGGGGACAAATGATGACACTTAAAAAGGACCTCTAGGTCAACTGCTAGCATTCTGCAGCTACCTTGCTGATCCCTCAAAATGTAAATGAGTTGATACCACTGTCCAGGTGATGCCACAAGGTGTTGGTTTCAAAAAACAGTACAATATCAGATATATTATGATATTATGCATTCAGCAGTGTTTCCAAACCTCGAGTCAGTGAGCCAAAGGACGGCGGGGGATAAGCAATGCATATTAAAGAAAACCAAAGACCTGCCAGAACTGCTATACTGGTAAAAGGCTGTAATATCAGTGTGTTAAAGGGCAGCGACAGTTGTGCTCTTGTGGTATCACTATAGCAAGTCTGTTAGCTGTGAATTAATGTAACCTTGACCTTTAGAAGCCCTCACCTGGCCTTCCAGCATCTCTCTCTGCAGACTGGGGCGCTCCTGCTCTGTGCTGTTGGTCCTGCGGATGGACAGACTGTGGGACTTCCTCTTCTGTTTGGTCTGGCGGGCAGAGGCACCGCTCCCACTTTCCACCGGCATCCCTCGTTCCAGAACCTCACTGCTCGTTCAAACTGGAACCAGAAGACACATGGCTTGAATGAATGACTTATGCCTGCTCAATAGCCCAGGTAAGAAAATAACAACACAAGTGAGCCGTTTCTGCTTTTTTGTGGCATAACTAGAGGGTCACTGGCTAATATGTCTAGCTATGTGAGTGGGGGGGAGTTCAATGTCCTCCAGCTACAAGCTGGTCCAAGGGAGCCGCTGCTCAGTTGCTCGCAGCTGAAGAGTTTGTTAATCCTAAAGAGCTTTCATGTGTGAGAGCTCAAATATTAGACCCACAAGCAGGAAAACATATAACCGGAGAAAGGGATAGAAAGGGAACCACAGTGGAAATATGATGATGCAATATTTGGTTCAAGTACAGAAAATGCTTTTCACCAAACAACAGGAATAGATAGCAGGAGCATATAAGAATATTGAGTTAAACAGATTTTGATTTGAACATCCATCCATCAAACTGCGTGTCCAAAGTCAGGTCACGGAATCAGCAATTATGGAGCCTATCTCAGCTTTCAATTAGGTGAAAATCAGGGGAACACACTGGACAGGTCGTCATTCCATCACAGGGGTTGAACACTTAGGGGTTCAGTGTCAGACTTAAGGACACCTCGATATGCTCTCTGCAAGGACTAGGGATCAAACTAACGATCTTCAGATTATTAGACAACCACCCTATCTCCTGACCTGTGCCGGCCAAGTAAGTTCTAAAATCACCACAGAGAGACCAAAAAAAATGAATCAATCGAGTAAAGAAAAATCTGTTTCGTCTCATGTCACTTGTCGATCATTCAAGAGGAGGCTTCCACCTGGTTAGTGCAGTTTTCTCCTCGGAGACGGTGTCCAGTACTACCTGGCTGGATAACAACAGGTTAACAGCGAGTGTTGAATTTTGACGTTCCTTTTCCACATATTACATTAAATCAATCACATATGGTCTCTGTACGCGTTTTCAACAAGCAGACGAAGACAGCTTCTTTTGCAATAGCTGTCATCTTGATCATTTGTCCATCGAATCGCTGGACTCTATCAAAAGAGGGTTGCAGAGAGGAAAACTGATGGAATGGAACGGAACTATTTTCATACAAAATTGACCTCCAGTTAACAAATGTCCATGCTGGAGCTGAATGCCGACATTAATGATGAAAAGCATGAAAATCCACGTGTTTAGATGAGGCCATTTGCTGAAGTCTGGTCAGGTTCCCGACTGCTTTGTGTCGCTGCTGGTGTTGGCCCGGGATGAGACCAAGGACACCGGCGGGACAATGAAGTTCTGTTCAACCCAGACCCGCCTTGTCCTTGTGCGGTTTCACACCAGGCAGATCGTGTCACATTTGGCTTCATACGATAAATGTGCTGTGTAAATAACATCTGACTGAGACGAACCCTCGCTGTTCAACTGGCGTGAACCGGGATTAGCATCGGCTCAATAGCTCGGAATGTAAGATTGGGCAAACTGCGAGGCAACCCATCCAAAATACCGAATAGAACTCACCGCAAAGTCTACAAATACAGGCGTTCACCCCAACACATGGTAAAAGACCTTAACGTTGCCGTCATTTCTCTGCAGGGAGTTTGTGATAAATCCTGATGTCACGGCCGAGTCCACAATAACACTTCCGGGTCAAGCGTTTTTCCAAAATAAAACTACCTCGCTGGAATGTGCAGTCCAGCTGCGGCAGGGATGCACCGTCACGCTGGAGACCAAAGGAGATCTATTACCAAGACATGTGCGTTCAATGGCAGATGCTTGATATCAAAACTACCCACAGTAGGAGGTCATGCATGCATCTCAACCAATGTACACCCAACGGTGGAGTTAGGATCCTCCTTTGACCAGCTTATAAGAGCACCAGAGGGTCATTTTCAAGATATGAGCCTCACTTTTTAAACTAAATAAAATGACTACTTTTAAGTTGAAGCTGACCAATGGCAGTGGTGGTGGACTGCGAGCAGGAACACTGGGAGAACCAGGTGGCAGGTTACAGGTGCTCTTCACCACAGCAGCTGGAGTGAAAACTGCTTGAAAGAACCACATAGATCCTTGCATTACAGTGCAGAACATGTTCTGATCGTTGCTAAACCATACCAAGGAAAGGACATGATGAGGAGTGAACGTTCACACTGTAGAGGAGAAATCCTTGTAGATGAGAAAGTGGGCCAAAGTGTCTGAGCAAGACACTTAACCCCTAACTGCTCCCCGAGCGCCATATGTTAGCAGCTCACTGCTCCTATATAATAGGTTGGGTCAAAAATGCAGAGAAGTTTCCCCTTGTGGGACTGATGAGGGAATCTATGTTTATTTGTATTATTATTATTTACCCTTCTGTTAGACAGTAACTTTTCCCCCAGCCTGGACTCTGCTCTGAAGGCCCAATACCATCTCAATTTGAGACTAGTTTCCCTACACACAGATGTAGCTGAAGGTTTGTGCAACAACAAACCTTCAGCTACATCTGCAGCTCTCCTCCAGGACGCCTGAATGAAAGAAACTATAACTGAGGACAGTCTAAAGTTATGTAAGTTGATGAGATGTTCTACGAAAGGTAAATGAACCATCGTGTGCATCGGGTTTTGAGAGTGAAAAAATACTAAATTGGCTTCTTTTGTCATGAAATTCAGTAGAAACAAATATCTACCAAGATCTATTCAAAACTACACAGGACATGTTGCTTCAATAAGTTCATCCTTTCAAATCATCTTTACTTCCTTTATTTTGAAGCATTGTGTTGAAGTTGGGCCTAAACCACACACCCGGGTTGTTCACGATAGATTTGTGCCTGGTGCTAAACCATGGTGCCAGTGTTTCCATCAAGCCTTAAACTACACCACAGGCTGCAGTGACAAAACAAACTGACCTTTCACTGACTGTGTCTCATCCAAACAGATCTATGAAGCACTGCTGTACGATAAAACCAGCCGCAACTAGATTCCAATATCCCACACGGACCACAAATGGCCCCTGGAAAAAGGGATCCTCATGAGGTTTTACTCTGGGAGTAGATAAAATTTAAAAGAGGGGCAGACGAGACAATCGTCTGGATTTGAATCGGAACAAGATCCATTACACTCGAATGTCTTGGTAAGAAGGGGAAGTGGGAGTCCTGACAGTCCGAAATAGGCACTTTTATCTGCGATCAGTCTTCCCTGATTTCCTCTTTCCAGCCAGAAGGTGTTTGGGCTTTAAGTCGAAGACATGTCTGTCTGCCTCGCCCTTCTTGCCCTCGCGGTTCATGTCTTTCTGGGATTTCTTCATCATCATATTGGCCTTCCTTGCCATCTGTTGTAAAAAATGAACAAGTAGTATCAATACGAACACTGCATGAGAAATCTCAGTTTAAAATCAGATTTCTAAATCAAATGACTGGGACTCACCTTGGCATCACGAACACCAGACTTATCTCGAGGGGGACGGGAGGCGCTCTGGCTGCGGGTTTTGAAGGAGGGAGGAACTGACGCTTCACGTTTTCGTTTCTTGGCAACGCTACGAGACCGTCGGGCCTGGGCCACATAATGGCTCTGATGAGAGGGAAAAGAATAAAATTACTGAAAGGGGGGGGCAGCTCTGATAGCGTTGGGAGTTAAGGCGCTGTTCAGCACATCTCTGTGTTACTCAGTAGGGTTTTTGAATCCCAGCTGCGCCGTTTCCAACCACGGCAGGAGGTCCATAGTCAGTGGGGCATAATTGGCTAAGCCTCACATGGGGATAAGTGTAGGTTGGATAAAAAGGACTCTGGGTTCGCCAGTGTTCCTCCTCTGGGTTATCCGGACTTCACAGTTAAGTGAATGGAAAGTACTCTGCTTCGTTCTCCTCCAATGGCCAAGCACTGTGCTTTCCCCACCAGGCCGTGATGTGTGGACTAGTGAGGGCTAGTGGTCATGTGATTTGGAGGAGACACATGCTACCACTTCCTCCTTCCTGTTGATGCACTAAAGGGGCACCAAAGCAACATAGCTATAGGCAACTAGGGGAATTCAGATGGGGGAAAAAGAGGATAAAACATTTAAAAATTTAAATAAAAATAAGTAAATAATACTAAAAAATACAGAGGGTAACAAAACTCAACCATACAGTACACTGCACTGAAAATAGCAGTTTCTTAATTTAGAGGGATGTTGTAACCACCAACCAAGAGTTATTTTGAACTTGGATGTTTTTCTAATTATTTGAATAGTAAAAAGGTGTTTAAGAAATATTTTAAAAAACATTTGAAATCACTTTGAATTCCCTGCATCATACAGCCAGTGAGGAGCTTCCACTGCTCCTCACTGGAGTCTGAAGAAAAATTCATTTACTCCAATACGCTTTTATTTTGAAGTTATCTTAATTCCCTATTTTTTCTAGCATTTCCTTTATCTTTTACATTTCTGCCCCACCTGGTATCTTTATTTATTTGTCATTTTGCATACATGCAATGAAATGTGTTCTCTGCATTTAACCCATCTGCCCGCTCCTGAATAGGAGCAGTGAACAACCACAGAGGAAGAAGTTAGGGGTTCCGTGTCTTGCTCAAGAACACTTTGACACACTTTTAGCAGGGAGCTGGGGATCGAATCCTCCAATCACCCGATGACACTGTACCTTCTGAGCTATGCCGCCCAGAGCCCTGCACCCTTGAACTCGATTGTACTTACAGGTAATGAAAGTCATTTAGAAATTGACGCTCGTCTTGCGTTCATTATTTCTCAGCTCCACAACTAAACCTTAAACTTGAGATTTAATTGGAATAGATATGTAACGATGGTTCGCCAGATGGCAAAATCACAAACTTATGTGACAATTTACATCAGTGAGATGAAAAATGAATCGTGATACTCTTTATATAGCACATGGTGCTATCTGCTTTTGAGGTAATTGGTTTGACGTACTGACTTGTGTCAGCGGCTCTATCGGGGTGTAAAGACATGGGGGCTGCAGGCGTAGACATAAATACATAGGTACCGAATTGGATACCACATTGCTTAATTGCTGTGATATTAACGTCACTGCTGTTTCAGACAGAAAAAGACTCGCCTGTAAATGGGGGAGCTGCAATTTTTTCTGAATAAAAAAGAACTGACGTTTACATTTCTCAACAAACTTCCATCAGTGGTGTTTGACATAAACGCGTAACCCATCACCCAGTGCACCATCTACGTCTATATGCTTATAGCAGCAGGTGAGAGCTCAGATTCTGCATAAAAATATTCACATGCGGGTAATCCTCAAAACAATTCTTCTCTCTGAGTTCTTCTTAAATAACAAAAGCGTGTTTCAATATAAGAGTACACACCAAGCCTTCATTTGTTTAATTGAAGATATTTCCTTGATTTTAAACACTTTTAAAAAATTTGAGTTGGGATTTTTTTAAAGATTCTGTTTCACTTTTCCAAAGAAAAGAAGATGTGCGGTTTACACTCTACCTCAGAAATAAAGATTCGTTAATTTAATAAAGATGAGAAGATGATTTTTTTTTAGGTTTTTGTCAGACAAAGGAATATTTTCAGTCATAATTTGTCTTTAATCTGTTTGCAAAAGGCTGGTGAGAAAAACGTATTGTGAACCTAGCACCGAATCCAGTCATGAATCAAGTGTATCATTACATCCCTACCGAGGAACGCAACATTGGAATGCAACTTACATCATCTTTCTCGGTCATGTCAAGACCCAGGTCACTCATCTCCTTCTCCAAGGTCTTCCGCTCAACCTGCAAACATGGACAGGAACTGATCACATGCTGCTCCTCTGTGGTCGAAAGGTTAGAGCACAGACAACATGGCCACATGGTCTCAACATCACCACTTCAATGCATCCCCCCCAC
>OMLC01035660.1:0-20647 GCA_900302585.1 Regalecus glesne
TGTGTCACAACCTACTTCAGAGGTTGCTTCCCTCATAAACTGATACCAATACATTCTTGGGGCCATTGGCTATATCAGTAAAAATTAAGCCATGTGAATAACATTTTGTTCTCATAGCAGACTCCCATAAATGTCAGTTTTTATGACCTTGATAGCCAGCTTGTGCCCGTGTCCTGAAAACATTGAAAAACAATGGACCTACTTGTTTCTGCAGTTCTTTATGGATCAGCAGGGCGGGGTAGAGGGCCGTCTGGTGAAAGTGTGCCTCTGGCAGCCATTGATTAAGATGTCTCAGCTATGTCCTTGTCTTTTATTTCCTTTTGCCATCTTTTGTGAGCTGAGGCAGAAGGAGAATATTGAACACTGAAGTCCTTGAGATTCTTCAAATTCTGAACATTTGGGGTGATTACTGTGAATGTGTGTGTGTTCAAGACCACACATCTCAATACCAAAGACATAGCTGTCAGAGCTGCTTTCAAACACAGCCTGTTGTTTTTACAGGAACTAGAACAACTGACAGGAGTTCATTACAGGAGCCGTGAGGATTGAATGTTCCTCTGTGCATACAGTGCAAACATGCATGATGAAAAATAGACAGCAGCTGTATGAGACGTGCAGGCCTTCGTCTTGTACTCATAACCAACGTTAATTGCATGCAATAAACTTTTATGAGTTTTCACTCATCTATTTTTTTGAACGTTAAAGGTATTATCTGTAATAGTCAAACAGCAGCCTCTAGGCAAATCAGCCCCATGTGGCCACTTTCACTTGCAGTTTTGATTTTTTTGTCTATCTCTGGTACTGTCACAGACCTCAACACCTCCTCTCTAACACACACACACACGCACACACGCACTTACCGTGTCCATTTTACCCGTCATGGTTAGTCCCCACATTTTGGGGGTGGACACAGACTTAGATGGAGCTTAGGGGATTAAGGCCGGATGTCGTTCTTGACACTTCACAGTGGGTTTGAACTCACTGCCTCTGGCTTTTCAGTTCCCAAAACATCCTCACTTCCACTGAGCTAGTATGGCCCCCTGAAAGAGTAATCAGACCACAACATGTAAACAAAGTGCAGTAACCATGTGGGGGTCATTTGCCGATGTTAACTGATACACATTCACTCATTCATATCTTACATTATCTGTGGTTACATTTCACATAATTATCTATCACACTGAGATTACATAAGATAAGATTTTCCTTTATTAGCTCCATGAGGGGAAATCTCCAACATGGTCTAATTTGTGGATAACTGATATTACAGGTCTAAGCGATGACATAGCTCAGGAGGCAGGTGGGTCATCTTGTGACTGGAAGATTAATGGCTCAATCCTCAGCCCCTGGAGAAAGCATGTTGAAGAGTCCTTGAGCAAGACACTAAACCCTTAACTGCTCAAGCTTTGGAATAGAATGACAACATGTCCAGGGTGTTAGCCCTGCCCTTCACCCAGTGACCACTAGGATAGACTCAGGCATGACTCCATGACCTGACTTCAGATAAGTGGTAGTCAATGGATGGATGGATGGATGGATGGATTTTACAAGCAGCCAACAGAGAGAAAACCCAGGTTGGGAACCTTGTAGTACTGACAGCAGATGTGAAAAAAACATGTATTTTGAGTGTGATGGCTAAGCATTTGCCTAAACACCTTAGAGCAGATTTGCATTTCCTGACAAGCCTTTTACAGAGAGCAGATATTGATAATAAACCCATATTTGGGATAACAACAGTGTATATTCTGTGTGCTGCTGGCACCTTGGGGAAACTGCATTGCAATGGCTAAGTGGGTCCACCACTGCGAACCAGAGAGAATGATGCTGTGAGAAAGGTTAAGAAGTATAGTAGACCTGCGCTGAGAGCCATCACACAGTCTGAGGCCGGTTAACCTTTACATCCCTATCGATTCCTCCCCAGTGGAAGAATCGCTATTGATTTCGGTGGTGAACCTGTGGCAATCAGTGACTTTTCTGCAAAAAGAGCTGCGATACATCCCATCCCTAAATGCTGTGATACAACTCAGGATGCATAAAAGGCATTTCTGTTAAGAGAAATGGGTTGGAAGCAGATAGAGTTCAAGTGTGCATTTGTAATGACACCACATTGACAGTGTGAGTGGTCACTAGTGCTGACGCATGTTAGTGTCTTCTTTTTGGAAATGCGACATGTGACACTCAATATGGCAGCAGCAAAATTGAAGGCTTGCAACCACATGTAAAGAGTTTTTGCACTTTTGTGCTACTTATGGTGACGGAGATAAAAACATGGCTAAATACATGTGACTTGGCTTGTATGGCCTTAGTTCATCTGATTATGTTTTGCTCCCTGTTGCATTTTACGACAATTTTGTAGCTTTTTGTAATTTAATACTGATGAAAATAATAATCTTAATCTTCTTTTAAATTAATTTGATGATACCATTTAGTCCAACTCTGAGTTACTGGGACTGGCGTCTACCCAAGTAAGCAATGTGCCGAGGTTAGAGAGGCATCATGGACATGTATCTGTTCCAAGGCTGTCTGAATATTCTTCTACAGTAAGTACCACATACTAACAGAGTGTACTGTATACTGAGAGGTCCATTTTCACGTGCCAGGTTTAACCCCTACATCGTGGGGATGGTAACAGATTTATATCGAGTATGGGGAATTAAGGTTGAATGCACCTCCTGATGCAAAGTGGTGAGTTTGAACGTGCAACATTGGTTGCGCTTGTCAGTTCCCAAAGCCCACCTTCTACCATTGAGCTATCACGGTCCCTTAAAGTATAATTCATTTGTCTCCTGTTTCTCAGGGGTCGGCACAGCAGATTTTATAGTTTCCATAAGTACACTGTGAGGGTACAGCACTAATGGCGTTGATTGTTAACACGGTTCTTAACCAACCTGGTATGGTCTTTTCAATCCATGTATGATTTAGCAAATATTTATATCAGACCCCCTTCCTGACACAACCTCTAACCCTATAAACAAGGGTACAGGTCAAACACTGAATCCCATCCCAGTATTCATAGATTTGCCCATAGTCACCACAGTATACATCATCTAAACAGTACTAGATACTATATGTAATAATAATAATAATAATAATAATAATAATAATAACAATGATTCCCTTATCAGTTCCGCAAGGGGAAATTTGGATTTCTCTGCATTTTGACCCAACCTATTCTATAGGAGCAGTGAGCTGCCACCATATGGCGCAGGGAGCAGTTAGGAGTTAAGTGTCTTGCTCAAGGACACCTCGAGATGCTTTCTGGAAGACAGGGGATCAAGCATGTAACCTTCCGATCGCCAGATGACCGCTCTACCCACTGAGCTAAGGCGCCCCGTAAAATGTGCTCAGCACGCATTGTAAAACTATTGTACTACCCTCTGTCAACCAGTGGAAGTGATAGCAAGTGCAAACTATATCTCCATGGTAACCACAAAGTCAACATGTTTTACCCAAATTATGTCCAATTGGTTCATATTCACATCCTGGCACGGTGTTGGCATTATGAGTGGGCCTTGGGGGTCCAGGCCCATCCATTAATGTTACTGTGCCTCCTCGGCTAAATTTATTCCTAGACAAATTTTAAAAAAGAAACAATTTTACAGCTATAAGTCAAATCAGGTCATAAAGTTTGGTAACAGATGACAACATTTTAATGTAAAATAAAGCACAAAACAGTGATAGTTCTTGTACAGGGAACCCTTTCTTATAAAATTAATAATATCCCTTCCAAGCCTATTAAAACAACTACAGTATCCATATTGTAGGACCAGCTAATTAATTATATTACAAAGTTGAACTCATAGCTACATAGAAACTTTAGGTGGGTGGCATGATCGTTGACATTTCATAGGCAGAAAAAATCTAAAACTCAGGGATGTGTAAAACCCATGCCTCTTTCAATTAATGTAGACACAAGAAAGTGGTTTGGAACAGCACTCGTATTGGCAATAAGCCGTGGCACAGTCTGCGACTCCAGCTGGTCTAGTGGTGAGTTCATAAATCCACTTACGCACCTTAGGAAAATGTCTCCCCTGCTTTGTACACTCTGGTATTTATGAGGGGCATCGTCTGCACTATTGTAATTGTGGCTACATTTCTGAATTGGGCATGCAAATGTACAGTTTTTGATATGACCTATTGTGGCCCAATGTATCGGTTTAGTCATATGCCTCTTGCAGTACCGAATTAAATCCAAAAGATTTAACAGATGCTTCCTGTGCATTGCAGTATATATCCTCTGGTTTTGTGGACATGGAGCATGCTCGCCGTGTATATATAAGGAAAAAAGAAAGCCACTTTATACGGTCACTGTGTGAAATTTGTCTGCTGTTTTTAACTCACCCTGTTGTATAGGAAAAGTGGGCTGCTGCAGCACCTGTGGAGTAGCATCTTGCTCAAGGACACATCAACGTACTTTCAGAAGGAGCAAGGGATCTAACCAGTGACCTTCCTATTACCAGACGACCCGCTCTATCTCTTGAGTTATGCAATACATGACAGTATAGGAGACTATATTTGCCTCTCTGTCATAGTTTATTTCTTTCATTACAGACTTAATAAGTGGAGTAAAGTGCTTTGAGTGGGTGCTAGACTAGAAAAGTGTGTTATAAAAATGATTCCACATACCATTCATCTGCATGAAGTGATTAAAACTTAATTGTAATAGGGTTGATAAAAGGCTAGAGAAGACCCCAAGCAGGGATTGGGCAGACATTACAGAGACTCTGAGGCACCAGAGACAAATTTGTGATAATAGGTATCACAAATAAAATTGACTTAACACTGAGCAGATCTTTAAAGCATCTTTGGGTCATTTCAAAGGTACTATATAAATTAAAGTTATCATCATCATCATCATCCTCTTCTTCTTCAGGCACTTTGAATGGTTGCTAGACTAGAATAGGGCTGAACAAGAACGAGTCCATTTACTAACATCTTCTTACTCCAAGTGCCCAACTTGTGAGGATGTCAGTTACCCTAAAGTTGCCTTGTAACTGGATGTGGAGCACACCCAGTTTCTGTTTATTAGGCTAACGATATTAGTTCTACTTAATATATAAAGTGTTGGGAGGACATTTCAGAGTAATCTGTTATCCAATTTCACAGGGAAGCAAAACAGCTCTCAGAATCACTTCTGTCTCAATCGGCTCCTCCCTCTTGCTCTAATCTGCTCCTCTCCAGCTGGAGCTGAGGGAAGTGGGGAGTTCCACAACCGAGCTGAGGAGGGGCTAATCTGGGCACAGCCCTTGCAGGATCACTGCTCTGGTCCAGGGCCAGTGCTTTTGGCCAGCGCCCACAGGCATATTGCCGGGCCCACTCCAATAGCAGCCTGTTTTGTTTGGCACCACAGGAGGCAGCGGCGGAGGTGGAGAATGGGGTCAGGAGTAGAGTGTGAAAGGGTGGAGGGAAATTGTTGGAGCTATTTCTCATCTCATAGCCTCATACAATGGAGTATTGATGCATGACTATGAGCAAGGTATCCTTCCACATTTGTACAGACATTTCTTGGGACAAAGATTTAATATTGGAGGCTAGGAATGCTCTCTGTATCTCTATACAGACATGGGAGGCAGTATTGTAGCATGGGTTGCCAGCGGCCAGGCCAAGGAAAAATTGCGCCCTCTAACGAGGGCAATATAGGGGCGGCATAGCTCAGTGGGTAGAGCCGTCATCTGGCATTCGGAAGGTTGCAGGATCGTTCCCTGGTCCTCTGCATATAGTATCTCAAGGTGTCCTTGAGCAAGACACTTAACCCCTAACTGCCCCCCGAGCACAATATGTTGGCAGCTCACTGCTCCTATACAATAGGTTGGGTCAAAATTACAGAGAAATTCAAATTTCCCCTTGTGGGACTCATTATAATTATTATTATTATTAAAATACTGTAAAATGTTATGTGGCAAGATATATTTGCCAAGTCATGTTGGAAAAACTGTGTAGAATTTTCAAATATGGGGAGATTTTCTATGCGAGGATGAAGGCGCACTATTTTAATTTATTGTTAGAACTTTTTTCTTTTGGAAATTTGGGGCCCTCTAAAATTCTGTGCCCAGCGCAACCACCCCTGTGGCCCCGCCCAAGCTACGGCATTGACGGAAGGGTATCATGTATGTAAGATATATGAGAGAGAGAGAGAGAGAGAGAGAGAGAGAGAGAGAAGAAAAGATTATCAAGGGGGCGAGAAGAAGTCTAGAAAAAATGTGACGATGGAAGAAAGATAGGGAATGGACGGTGGAGGAGGGAGCGAAAACACAAGTTCTCAACAGGAAATAAAGCATTCTACGAACAGAGGACCACACACGGACTCCAAAAGAGGAGGGAGGGTAGAGATTAGAGAATGGGTTGTGTGGTGTCTTAGACAAATATGAGTTGCGAATGAAAGAATGAGAGCCGCCTCCCCACTACTTTTGTGTATCTCAGTAATTCCCCGAGTGATGAGCATGAAAGCAATGGGGTTCTATTACAATATAGAAGCAAGGAGGCTGCACCTCTACTATTATGAGAAGTGCTTACAATTAGCATCTCTTTGGAGGGTGAGATGAAATCAGTCCGTTTTATGTTTTCATTGATAGAAAGTGTAATTACCGTCTTCACCATCAAAACAGGCTGTATGAGGAAAAGAAACCCACACAGAAACACTCATGCATGCAAATGTGCACAAGAAATGCACAGTGTAGAAATATGACAATATGGCTCTCAGTGAGGCTACATTGCGGATTATGACAGCCATTGGCATGATGAGCTGAAGTTGGTTGGATGCCGGACAGAGCTGAAAAACCTCTTACGGTGCTTGGCCAGATACACGCCTGTCTGCAAGGGTGAACATGCATTTATGTGTGTGTTTATATGTATGCACATTAACACAAGCTTTTTCGGAGTGTGAGGCAGCATGAATTTCTTGTATTATGATATGATTGCAGCAGGCAGCATATCCCCTCACATACTGGGAGACTCACACACACACACACTTTAGTCATAATGTAGACTAATATTCAGATTAAAGCATCCCTCTGAATAATATCAGCCATGCAGAGCAGCGAGATGCGGTCCTCCAGCATGTGAATGGGAGTGAATACATTATAGGAATGATCGAAATCAAGTGCATTATTTTTACCTAAATGTTTTATTTATTCATTTTTGCCTCTTTAATCTCCATGGCTGTCTTGTGGTTTCTTGATACAATCAATAGTTCCCTTATAGAGTCCACGAGATCAGGCAAACATGAATACCAATACATACTTTCAAAGATTCTATTATAGTAAATGCTGTTTTTTCCCCCTAGACCATCGAGTGGCTTGCAGAAAACACTACAGTACCATTGACTGACTATGTGTGCATACAATTTTCAAGGCACATTTATCTATGTGCAATATACATGTATTTTAAGCATACATTGTAGCACATATGATTCACGGTAATGAGGTCTGTTTTACGTGTCATGACTAGTCCACATGTTGTGGGGCTGGACATGGACTTTGATGGAGCGTGGGGATTTAAACTGGATGCCCTTCCTGGCGCCCTTGCCCTATGGGTTCAAACTCACTGCCTCTGGCAGGTGAGTTTCCAAAGTGCGCACTCTACCACTGAGCTACCACAGACCCCATGAGGATTCATTGCA
Source organism: Regalecus glesne (assembly GCA_900302585.1). Taxonomy (NCBI): domain Eukaryota; kingdom Metazoa; phylum Chordata; class Actinopteri; order Lampriformes; family Regalecidae; genus Regalecus; species Regalecus glesne. The sequence goes on from OMLC01035660.1 coordinate 7,619, forward strand.
ATCATTTTCTTTTTTTACTATTAATCCACCCCGAATGCCAAAACATCGATACTAATTAAGCAACTAAAACCATTTATACAAACAAACTGCTCCGAAGAATAATGCAGTTTTCTGCTTGTAAGCTTATCTGATGGACCATCGATTGTGATTCATATGGTTATAAGCAAAACTGAAAAAATACACATCAAGATAATGAGAGGAGAGCGATATGCTTTTTGTGAATATGGATGAGTGTACACAAAAAATAACTGGGATAAGTCATTCTTCTTGTTTTTTCATCATAGTTGATGATCGTCATGATGCATCTCGAGTAATGAGGTGCCTGAATGCACAGAGTACTTGGATTTCACTGAGGGGGATTCACGCAGCATTAACTTCACTCTTTCGACCAGCTCCATCAGTACCCAGTGGCAATACGTAGTCAAGACGCATGGAGGTACATCTGGTTGCAGTGGATAGTCAAGAAACCTTTAGATGGAATTTTCTCCTCCAGGAGTTCCGTAAGCCCTTACTCAGATGAGCTGAGTTTTACAGGTTAGTCAACCACTGCCCAGGGCTTGGTATTGGCAGCTGCTGATTCCCCAGAGATGTTGAGCCTGGTATGCGCCTACGGTAGCAGCTAGAGGGCCAGCACAGATGGAACAAGCCAGAGGCACAACTAGCTGGTTAGACTCACAAAGATCATATGCTCATGGTGTCCAGCTGTTGCGTTGGATGTCTTGATTTCTAAAATCAGGTTTCTCTGATTTTTTTTTTTACACAATGAATCATGCTGTGTAAGATTAGTGCGTTAAAACAGTTGTATACAGAATGGTCACACCCAGAGTTGTGGGAGTTGGTTGTTGCTGTAGTGAGAGGAGCTTTTTTGCATTCACATGCTGGGGAGCTCGGGTTAACGTTAATATTCATTATGGGGGCGGTATAGCTCAGTGGGTGGAGCGGTCATCTGGCAATCAGAAGGTTACAGGATCGATCTCCGGTCCTGCATATGGTATCTCGAGGTGTTCTTGAGCAAGACACTGAACCCCTAACTGCTCCCCGAGCGCCATATGTTAGCAGCTCACTGCTCCTATACAATAGGTTGGGTCAAAAATACAAAGAAATCCAAATTTCCCCTTGCGGGACTGATACGGGAATCATTTATTTATTTATTCACAAAGGTTAGGTTGTATTTCATGCACAGTTATGGTTTCCCATTCAAAGAGTTTAAGTGAAAGCCTTTTTTTGGGTGAAAATTCCACTCATAACATCACATTGAGAGGGCCATACAAATAGCCAAGATAGTCAAACGGATCCAAAACGCTGTTGTGCACAACAGACAAGAACGTAGCCAAATTTGACATTTTAATCAGTCCAGAAAGGAAGTTTTAACTGCACAGTAGAACACAGCCAAATATATTTTTTACAGAGAAACAGTTTTAAATGACAGTTTTTAATGATAATTGGGTTGCCCCTTTAAGAGATTTGACTGTGCAATGCTATTCATCCTTGTAGTTTTATTGAAAAGCTTTGCAAGCACAGCTGTTATTTAAGGAGCCCCTGAGTGGTCTTCATCAACACCCTCATTCCTCAAGGGCACTTGCCCTTGGAGTTCGGTAAAGTTGGACATATATTGACAGATTAGAATTTCCCGGATATTACTACTGATCACCACAGTGGATCATCAATCTCCATCTCCTCCTGTCCTCTACTTCTTCCTCTGTCACATTAGCCACCAACATGTCCTCCCTCACCACATCTATAAACCCCCTCTTTGGTCTTCCTCTTTCCCTCTTGTCTGGCAGTTCCATATTCAGTATCCTTCTCTCAGTATACCAGCATCTCTCGTCTGCACATTTCTGAACCATCTCAATCTGGCCTCTCTTGCTTTGTCTCCCAACCATCTGACCCGAGCTGTTCCTCTAATAGTTCTTCTAATCACTCGTTCCTAATTATGTCCTTCTTTATCAATAACTATGAAAATCTTCGCATCTTTAACTCTACCACCTCCAGCTCTGCCTCCTGTATTTTTGTCTGTGTTGAAAAAATTGAGAGAGACAGAGGTTTGCCAGATTCTCATAACCAATACAATCCTCAATTGAGTTGTCCTAAAGCATCAGGACCACTATCCAGATCCTCATTACCAATACCTAGGCTTTCAGCCAAGTATGCTGTAGGTCTGACCAGCAGTTTGCTATCTATCTATCAATAAGCTCTCATTGGGCAAAAGGTGGGGTACACCCTGTATAGGTCACCAATCTATCACAGGGCAGAGCAGTCAGGGGAACAGTGTCTTCCGCAAGGACACACTTCTCTGCAGGACTGAGGATCGAACCTGCAACCTTCCAATCGCCAGGCAACCCCTCTACCCACTGAGCCATACCACCCACACACACACACACCCACACACCAACGTTTCAACAGGTGTATATGATAAAAAATTATAATCAACCTATTCTCAGTGTGGCTCATTTCATGATACAGGAATAGCAAGTTTGACAGTATTAGTATTATTACTCTTGTATGATGTTTTATTTTAGTCAATATATTTAAGTTTCTAAAAATCCAAACATGTAATTTTTTTTCTCTGCTTGGGCCTGGGGTCTGGAAGTCAAAGCAGGGACTCAGTGTTGCTGCTGTGGCAGGACAGCAGCAACACTGAGTACATTATAAATGATCTTGAGTGGCAGCTAGAATAGAAATGCACTATATAAAAATGAGTTATTTACCAGGTAGAGAGATCAGTCATAATTTGAAGAGCATCACAGGTTAAGATCAGTACTTTCATCACGAATGATAAAATAACATACCGAGTAATTACTTTAGGTTCCAGTGTTTTTTGGCAGTAAATTTAGAAATGCTTGGATAGCATAGTAAATTTAACTAAATTCCTTTTTAGAGACTATTTATTACTTATTTGGGCAAATTGAGATCACGTTGTGACTTTATGCCAAGAGAATTGTGAGCAAATGACTCTCAACACTAACCTCAAGGTCCCCATTTTCCTAAATGTAAAAGAAAGTCCATCCATTTCATGTAGGAACATCTGCAATATCATCCAATATATTTCCTCTTGTGCTTGAGGTAAAAAGATTTCACTGCACATTTCACTTAATAAGTTTCACCTAGGGATGGTTGTGTGACTCACCTAATCTACTGCCGGCTTGTGTCTGCAACAACTCTTCCATGGGTGGTGCTAGAGCACCACACAGAACTCCTGGACGCCTGGAATCATCAGGCCTCCTTGACCTCACTGATGGCATAACCGCATCAGATGACAGCCTTTTCTGCAGGACAGCTCTTTGAAGTGCTGGAATGCAGCTGTGGTTTTTCACCTCCTTTTCAGTCTCTATTTCCTTGATTTCTTGTTGTAAGGCTTGGTATTTCTTATTGGATGGTAGGAGTGGTGAAATTCAGCTCAAGCATTTCTACAATGGAAAAATGTATCTTGTTATGATATAGACCACTACATTTTGGACTACATGTCTACAGCATAGGTTGGCTTCATGATGAACTTAATCAAATGTTCCATTTGCCTTTCACTTGGGTTGTCTGGCAAGGTATTGGTAGTCGTCGAGGGCAGCCAGCAGAACCCGAGCTCCACACATAGGGACAGAAGATCCAATGTGCTTACCAGGATGCATCAGAATATGATTGTGGATAGACTACAGCCCCACATATAACCTGTAAAATTAAATGCAGGCAGCCAAATATTTAACACATTTGTTTTCATACGATAGCAGTGCCCATATGATACGTAGCAAACAATAATACTTTATACTGGTACATACCAAATTAATAGCAACCATGGACTGAACTGAAAGTCAAGTACTTGTGGACATACTTGAGTGAGTGTTCATTCATGATGACTTCTACAAGTTTCAGATGACATGGAATCCTTCTGCATCCAGGGCTCGTCTCGATTGGGTGTTAAGGGGATTGGTTCATAGCCACCAAAGATCCATGAGTGTTCTCTCACCACGTGGGGCAAGACACCAGTCCACATATCTTACAGCAGGAAAAATAATAAAAATTCAGGATAACGCACAACACAGGCAATGTAAAAAAAAAACACAAAAAAGGACATGACCTATTTTCAATGACCCATTTGCCAATGATGAATGAGATTCATAAGCCATCCACATCACTAAAAAAGAAATACCGTGGTCACTGAGCAGAGGATTTCTCAAATCACTTTTTAAAAATGACAATAACTTACAGTACCTGCTTTGTCTGTACAGGTAATGCCCCTTAAAAAAACGACTGCTACGGTACATAATTTGTACAGTAGTTACAATATGCACTAAAGAGGTCCGTTTTACATGTCATGATTAGTCTCCATGCTTTGAGGGTGGACACAGACTTAGAATAAGCTTGGACAATTAAGAGTGGCTGCCCTTCCTGACGCCCCATGGTGGGTTTGAACCAACAACAGCTTGTCAGTTCCCAAAGCACACGTTCTACTGAGCTACCGAGGCCCTCCTGTCAGAATATGCACTAAGATCTGTAAATATAGTTGACATATAGAGTGTATATATATATTTACAGCGGTTTCAAATACTTCACAAAAATGTATCACAGTTATTTGGTCTCTTGGGGAAGTACCCAACATGATTGTAAATGTCTTCTCCACTCATGGAGGAGTGTGTAGTCCTGCTGCTCTGCCTGCAAATGTAAAGGAACACTTGTAGTTCTAGTGTGAGTAGCCGCTTTACCGGATATAATTTCAGCTCAATGCAAAATTGCTAGCTTGAGGTATTTCTGATTGTGCCAGACTTAACTGTGGTATAAGAGTACCAAAATGTTAATGTCCAGGAGCCCTACGCAACATATTCAATATTGTAGTGGAGTCTAGAACTGTAGACATTACCAACAACTCTGAGTTGGTGAATCAATGCACATATTCTTTAACAGATTGTTAAATTGCATGTATAAAATCAATGGTACGCCTGCACATCACAGTGTAACTGATTACCATTTTGTGCTATGACGTTCTTGTCATGCCCACTATTGAAACGACACATCCAGTTTCAGATTATACTCCATTGAACACTTGTTACACTAACTGCACGTACTGTTTTGTCCAGATTTTTGGATCCATGAGAGTGATGAACTCTGTAGCCTTTATCTATCCCCTTGGCTGAAAATTTCAATAAAAGGAACAAAAACAATGTTGGTATCAATAAGATTAAAAAAAAATTTCCAGGTCAATTTATTCATTATGATTTTTTGGGAACTAGTGGTATTTACTAGAAGGAACACCAGAAGCAAATGAAAAATATAAGCACAATGTTTTACCAAAAAGAGATGCAATTTGAACATAGATGTCTGTGCAGAACTCTTGAGGGCTTTACCTCTTCATGCAGCGTGTCAGATGTGCAGATGAATCCCTCCCTCTCCACAATGATAGAATTTCTCCTAGTTTCTTTCATGGCTGTTGATCATGTTGATTATTTTTTGGTGCTGTTATCTGATGCAGCGTATTTCCAGATATGTACTTTCATTCAAGCATCACCTGTCAACAGAAAACATAAACAAAAATTAGGATGACAACGCAAAAATTGAATCAGTTGATCTGGATGGAACATTTATTGAAAATTAATTTAATCACCATAGAGGTAATGTCTGACAGGTGACAGCTCAGTTACTGATGTTAGTTGTACTAGAAAGTTGAATCGGGTGTCTGGATATAAAGTTCCGTGGGAAAATATTGCATCGCTAATCTAATTGACACTGAGGATTTATGGGGTTGCTGCAATCACAGCATTGTAACATCGCAAAATATTTACTCATAACCCCCTTCCTCAGTTCAGGGATCGTCGTTCCCTCTTCACATGGTCATGGATGAATGGTTGTGGCCAGTTGCATATGAAACTGATCACCAGCAGCAGTCATTATGCAACTGTACTAGTTTTGGTCATTGTGCTGTGCTGTTTATAAGGTCGGGGATACTTGCAGTCAGTTGAGATGGAAAAAAAATCACTTAGATGATCGATGGGACACTTCCCCCACTAAACGAGATAAACTGAGTCAATTTTCTAGTATAACTAATATCAGCTACTTGGCTACCAACAACCTTTGCTGCTACCGTTACACGACAAACCAAGCTAAGCTTCACCTATTCTGCCATTGTCAGTCACACTGATATGCTACTACCTGACCATGAACACACAGAGAGGACCATCACTTTGTAGAGTTATCTCTCCTTATTAAATTAGGTGGGAACAGGATACCAGAAAATGTATTTCCTGTTTACTATAAAGTGGCAGGACTGAGACTACACACAGTATGGCTTTAACAATGTAGAAGTATTGAACATTCAAATTTTCACAATAATAAAGAATAAAATCCCAAGCACCTTGAGGTAAAAGATATAGATAAAGGATAGAGACGGGGGATTGGAAGCAGTCAGATGGATGGATGGACTAAAAGAACGAATTGAATGCTTGAGATGAATGAGCTGAAAAGAGTTAGGAATATCCATCCTGACAGGAGGCTGAACATTGTGTAACCATGGTTAAGTGGACAAAGAAAGGTCAGAGGGATAAAGCTCAGCCCCCTTGAAGAAGCAGCAAAGAAATTCTCCATTTCCAAAGGATACCTACTACACTGAACACTGCTCATCATCTCTACAATTTGTTGCAATTGGAAGGCAGAGCAACACAATCAATATATTTTTTTCCAAGATCACTGTAAAAAAAAGTATTTTTTTCCTCAGTTAATACTTAACCTTGCTATAAGCAACACTTCTGATAACCACCACATTCCTTAAGACGCCGATGGCAATCTGAGCCCATATGTGAAAAACGTTGATGGAGCTGTCACTTCCCGTCACGGCATCTGTGACATTCTTATCTTCTGACGTTCTTGTCAATGCATTAAAAAGAAGTATGAGCAACTTGCTTGCTGCAGAAATTACATGTTTTTCTCTTCAGGCAGCTGTGGTTGATGAGTGCCATAAATATAGGGGACGTGATGCTTGGATTGTGCAGCAGATGTTTCTTTCAACCAACACTAAACAGCAGTGTGTCTTTGGCGACGTGACCGTGCGTACATGCTTTAATGTGTGTGCGAGTGGTCATAATCAATATGTAATCCAGAAAGCAGGTGCTGAAAAGATGAATGCTAATCATTCTGCGGTAATCCCATGGTAATCGGGGCAGCAGCATGGTCCATGAGCTTGTGAGAGGACCTTCCCACCCTATCTGAGAGTTTTCAGCTTAATTCCCCAAACACTCCAATCTGTCAAAGTTCCCCTGAACAAGACATAAATGCATCTACTTGTTTTCTAGGGTGAAACCAGCTAACTGATTCACCTTCAACCAGTTCCCATGGGGCAAACAGTTGAATTAGCACAGATGAGAAGAGAATGTAAATACATTTATGATGGCTGGTATTGAGCTTTAAGTGTATCACACATCAACAAGAACAGGAGTGTCTTGATGCATGCTCAATAATCCAGGTAGGGAAATCCCCAAAAGAGGTGAATCTGTTCAACTGGATCAGAAGTTTAGTAAGAAACGTTTCGTCACTCACCAGGTGACTTCTGATTTCTGTCTGTCTGACTTCTGTCTGACCTCTTCAGACTGAAGAAGTCACCTGGTGAGTGATGAAACGTTTCTTACTAAACTCTAAAATGATGTCATAATTAGGCACCCTCATGAAAATTAAATGCTCGTCCGCTGACTTCCCTCTCCCTCTGGTCTGACTTCATCATGTGGCACCCCATGAGTGTGAACTGGTAGCAAACCAAACTTTTTAGCCACCTTGAATTCAGAGTGCAAGTTATGCACACCGGGCTCGATATTGACTGCCAAAACACACAGCAGTCATGATGTGATGGGATTTCATTTTAACAGTTGATATTATGGCTTCATCATCAAGTTGCCAAAAATATGAATTTAGCTCCTTAAATTTGTTTAAGTGTGATTGCACAATTTAAGTGGGCCCCTGACTACTCTTGATTAGCAGGTCGGCGCCTTGCATGGCAACCTCTACCATCAGTGCATAAATCGGGGTGTGTGTGAATGGGTGAATCTGAGCCATACATTTTAAAGCAATTCAATCTAAAGTACCTCTCCTCTCAAACGTGTTTTCCTCACATGTGTTTCCCTTAAAATGTCTGACTTTGACTCTATTGAATTGTATCCGTGCAGTTTGTTGCTAGAGCAGTGTTTTCACATTACTCTACTGGAGGAAGTATGGAAGCATAATAATCCATTCATGTGAGAAAAAAAAGGGTGCCATATTTTCTATGAATCAACAAGATTATAACATCAGAATTCTCAAAACAACATTTACATGGGAAAAAAACACTGCTGTTTTTCTGAATTAGCAAGATTCCTCAACTCAGTGGTTAGCACTGTTGCCTCACAGCAAAAAGGTCCCCAGTTTGAACCCCCTGCTGTAACAAGTTCTTTCTGCATGGACTTCTTCTGGATGGTCCGGTTTCCGCCCACCTTCTAAAAAATATCCATGCTAGGGTTAATACTGTCAATCTGTGCCCCTGTGCAAGACAATGACAAGAAAAAATGGTGTTGGTCCCTAGGTGCTGCAGCTGCTCACTGCATATTACAATAGGATGTGTTAAATGCAGAGAACAAATTCATTGTCATAGTACAATGTCAAATAAAGAGGTTTAATTCTACCCATAGATTCAAACTTCCCAGAAAAATAACTCCTAAGGGAAAAGTTGTTAAAATACAATTGGTGCCTCTTTCCTACCATAGAAGGGAAACAGTGAAGTACAACCCAATTTTCATCAAAATGAGCAAAAAGTGCAACACTGAAAACAGACACTAAAGATATTCAATAACTTCACTCTTACACAGTATGCAGAAAAGCACTGCATAATAATAAGTCCATTTACCATAGTTTCGGGCAATGCCATGTGTAAACTATAACAAATGAATGCAACAAGTCTGTGACTCTGCTATTCACTCTCTGGTAGTTTTCTAAGGAATGTCAGTACTGTTTCCCCCTCATCTCTCATTATCTGAGAAACTACAGTAGCCAGCATGCAAAGATCTTTGATAAATGTCTCCGGTAGCTGCACCTAATATTTCATTTCAAGGGTGTTTTAAAAAATAAATAAATTTGTGTCTCTCGATCTCTCAAAGGGATTGTGTAGTCAGGAGATAATCAGTGTAAGATATTAAATCTAAATCGATTTAACATCTAATCAAATGGATTTGATATGGCTCTAATATCTAATCTTTTTTGAGATTGCTGTTTTGTAACGCCAGATAATCTTATTGCACTGAAAATGTTCCACACTGTCTCTCTAACACATGTCTATTGATATAAAACATGCTTTCAATCTCAAGTGTTCCAAAACCCAAATGCCTCTCATACCAATAGAGGAAAAGATTGGCTATGGAGAGTTGATATCATTAACTGGAAAATCCTTCACAAATCTACACATCCAATGCCATTCATTCTTAGTCAGGTACACAGATCTGTTTGCCTTTTTTCCTTGGTTGTCCCAGCCGAGCTCTTATGACATGACAAAAGGAAAGCCACTTTATTTGGTCATTGTATTCTTACAATGAAATGTGTCCTCTGCTTTTAACCCATTGTACTGTAGAGGAGCAGTAGGCAACTGTAGTGCCAAAGGAGCAGTTAGGGTCTCGGTGTCTTGCTCAAGGGCACCTCAATATAATTTCTGAAGGAGGCGGAGATGAATGAATGACCCTCTGGTTACCAGACAACCCACTGTACCTCCTGAGGTATGCCACCCATAGACACAGTGGGTGTATCAAAGTTCTGATGAGGGCCAACAGGCAAAACCATTTACAAGCTTTTTCTGACAAGGCTAAAATGAAAAAGAAACAAAATATTTGTCTGCCTTGATAAAACTTAGCTACTCATACCACTGGTCCTGCAGCACAATGGGGCACTCACACCATTGCAGTAAATAGAATAAAATAAAATGATAAGATTTACTTTATTAATTCCTTTGGGGGAGTTCAATCCCTGCATTTAACCCATCCTATCAGTGGAACTAGCACCACTAAGCTGCCTTCATACAGCCCCTGGGGACCAACAACAGTTCTTTCCATTGCCATGGTCACAGAGTATTAACACTAATGTGAATGTTTTTTCTTTTTAATGGTGACACACGCTACGGCTACATGATATGATGAGGGCTGGTTCGATCCCTGCAGAAACCGTGTCAAAGTGTCCTTGAGCAAGATGCTGAATCCCTAACTGCTCAAGCCCTGTGATCTAATGGCGACCTGTACAGGGTGTTTTCCTGCCTTTCACCCGATAAGCACTGAGATAGGCTCCAGGATGACCCCCCGACCCGATTGTAGATAGGTGGCAGATAAAGGATGGATGATGTGCATGTAAAACAGTCACATTAAAATATATGAGATGTGAAGTAGAGCGAATTAACTAAAATACCTCATGCTACAACATGTTGCTGCTTGATACAAAAGTAAAACTTACATGGTTCTCATTTTCCATTACTTATCTATAAGATAAGTGTCTGACATCATTAACTGTCTGATATAACAATTTACTCCAATTTAATGCTCGGGACTTTGTCGCTCTTTGCTCTGATTGGATGAATGACGTATCGACTTGTTCATCGGCTTATTGTTTAGTGATGCATGGACAGCCGTTATGTCCATGGCACCATGGTTAATCTGCAGGTCAGGGAGAGATGAGTAATAAAAATGGACATTCTGATTAATAGCAGATGACTTGCATGTGGATGAAATAATAGATCATTAATGCCAAAAATATTGCACTCGCTAAATATGAATTTGAGCTTTGGCTTTTGTTGGGCAGGAACTGGCAGACTAAACTTCCATTGCACCAATAGTAGAAAAATCCACTTGTCTTAAGCAGCAATAGAGACAAAATATGATCTTAAATAAATTTTAAATAGGAAAATTAAAAACATAAATAGAAAATACGTCAGGATTCTACAAAGGAGAGATTTGGAGAAACACTTAACCATGAAAACCCTAGTGCGGGGTATTTCATATGCAGCAGCTGCAAAGCGCTATACATATATCATATCCACAAAAATATACCATATATTCGTGTGCACATATATTCTATTGAAGAAATAATAGTAATGTGTGATCGGGTGGGAGTCTCTAAATCGGAGAAAAAAATTCATTCTGGTGAGTGGTAGGAGGAGGATTTATGTGTACGCACAGATTTAGATGACATTGGAACTTATCCCCACATCACTATTCTTGGCTGTCACACTGTGTTGTCTACATGGCTATATCTCCTTCTCTTCCCATATAAATGGCAAAACTTTTCAATATTTCCCAATAACTTCTCTAATAGCTTCAGTCCTTCAGAACAATTCGTTCTTACTGGCTAGAGCTATTCAAGTCATCTGGTGAAAATTCCTGCGGTAAAATTGCAGAAAAAATGAAATCGCAATGTGAGTTTTTCTAATATCTCATGCAGCCCTAATCCATGGCGGTTTGCTCAAGGTAATATCTAACCACTCTAGCACATAGGATGGCACTTGCTGTATTAAAACCCGTCTGCTCTCACTAAATTTTTCTCTCCTGACTTCCAGATGGTTGATGCATTTACTTTAATATATATCACCTAATTATTCCAGTCTATGAAGGATATGGTAAGCACTTTGATGACAATATAGACAGCATGATAACAATTAGACTTATCAGAACTCTTATTAGAACCACTAAGGGGACTGCGGTGGATACATATTGTGGAAAACTGAAGAATCGTACAGAAAAAAAGACAAAACTCTAATAGAAAGAATCGCTGAAAACCTTGAATCAGACTGGATTATTGAGACAAAGGGTGCTAAAAAGCTTGATATCTGGAGAGCCATTACACAAACAACACTGCTATATAAAAAAATCAAAATAAATTCTTTAGCAGTCAACAGGCAACATCCAAACATCTACGTCTCTAGTCTGATGATGGAAACATACGCAGACACACACACACAATGTAAGAAAGTTAGCAATCTATCCAATAAGGGAAAAGTCCCTCTTTTTTGAGGGGTGTCATAGCTCAGTGGGTAGAGCAATCAGAAGGTTGCAGGCTTGATCCCTAGTCCTGCAGATAGCATGTCGAGGTGTCCTTGACCAAGACACTGAACCCCTAACTTTACACCATATGGTGACTGCTCCTATACAATAGAATGGGTGACTAAATCCCACCTCAAAAGCACATCTACTGCCCAAAAAATCATACCCTGTCATGAAACATCTCTGCTTTCCTTGATTATTGGAAAAACATATTCTTCAAAGATGCAGGGCTTCTAAGAGCCATGCACTGACAACATTTTGCGAGAGATTGTAATTCTCAGGAGCATCAGTGAGCCTTTTACTTTAACCAAGACTTTCCCTTCACAGTGCACGGAGTCAGCCTTCTATTGCTTTTGATAAGGCAAAACAATACCCCAAATGCGGAATCAACTATTCTCAATATATGAAACCCATTTCTCTTTGTCTTGTATCCCTTATTCTCTCTGGTCCCATCTTGTGCTGTCTGCTGGTCTGACCGAAAGGGGAGGCAACGGTCTGCACGCTAAGCAGTCAGCAGAAACATGTACTGTACTGTGAGAGCTCCCCACCCGGAGACCGTGTGTTTTCCTATCTTTCTAAGGAATGTCAGGAAACCAGCGAGTGGAGGACGGGATGGGAGGTCACTAGGAGTTGGCTGTGCCATTAACAAAAAAATAAAGTCTGTGCTCCAAGAGATTGACTATTTTTTTTGTTTCTTGTTTTTAAAAAACGCATTAATTCCTCGAGAAGGCTGAGGTTAGTAACTCACTCCAACGCCCAATATGAACGGCCACATTAATAATAGTTATATCCAATGTCTCTCCTTAATGCAAATTTATCCACTGAGTTGTGAATGTCAGGGGCCAAACTTCCAGAAGAATATCAATAGATAGTTGGTGAGAATCAAAGAGGAAATAAGATAAGATATTCCTTTACTAGTTGCACAATGGAAAATTTGCAACAAAGTGGAAAGCAGAACAGAGGCATAAGAAAGAGGGAGGAGGGGCTCTAAAGAGGAAGCATCATCAATCTAATG
>OMLC01035662.1:0-33530 GCA_900302585.1 Regalecus glesne
GTTAGAAAACCATAGGACCATTAATCCTGGCCCCACTTGTTCTCATCTTCCCTGTAATCCTCTAGTCTGTCACTGACCACTGTTCCGAGAAATAGCAAGCCCTGGGAGTTGGTCAGGCTGATCAAGCTGTCTGTGTACACCAGCAACAGATTGGCAGAAACTCTCAAATCCTGATGGCCATATTAGAGGTCACCCAGTGGACTGAGGGTTTACTGTCAACCTGTTGCTCCCATGAGAGTTAAGTGAGAGGCAACATGGTGACATTAAACCTACTAATTCAATAAACCTGTGAAAAGACTCTTCTTTCCTTAATGCACCTCTATGACATATCCAGGAAACAAATGAACATAGATGGTGTGTTTGTGGTGTTTTTGTCATTTCCAGGTTCTAAGACTACATGAGATCTATTTAGATTTGCCTCTTGTCAAAATTAATTTGGTTGTTCACCCTGTTTGCCTATCATTTTGTTTCGAAGATATAAGTAAAAATGACACATGATGAATTTATAACACGCAATAGCAATTTTTTAAGAATTATTCATCAGGAAATGACAAGTCAGGTGTCATGAGTTTGATCCCACTATGGGGTGTCAGGCCTTAATCCCCTATGCTCCACCTAGGTCTGTGTCCACCCCACAACATTGGGACTAATCGTGACATGTAAAAATGGACCTTTATTTTACCGACACCTATATTACAGATGCTGTGCCACCAGGCAAACAAACCGCAAATACACTGGCAGATACAGTTTACGTTAAACTACCAATTGGAAGTGATTTCATAATTCAGTTTCAAAACCCGCCTCAACACACTTTATACAAGAAAAGTACAAGAGAGCTATCCCCCTAAAGTAAATTGCATTGGACATAATTAAAGGCAATTATCTCACTCTTTTATATGGCCATGGTAGCTCAGTGGTTAGCACTCTTGCTTCAGGGACTGATGAGCCAGAGGCAGCAGTTTCAAATTCACAGTGGGGGGTCAGGAAGGGCATCTGGCCTTAATCCCCCAAGCCCCATTTGAATCTATGTCCACCCCCCTCAACGTGGGGACTAATCGTGACACGTGCAACGAACTCTCATTTTAGGCATTTATACATTGGACCGAAAAAAGAATGGGTCTGTATGCCCTTATTGGGGCATTATATTTATGTCACTCTCTACAGGTTTATGTGGTACATACATGTATGTTAATGTACAGCATATAATTCTAAATAGAGAAAATGTGTCTGCCCTCTCTCCGTTTCAGGAATAAGGAGACAATGTTGCCAGTTGCCAGACGACTATCCGGGGACAGTGACTCCTCCACAGCCTCCTCTAAGGGAGGTGGGGGAGGACGGTACTCTTTAGCGAACACCCCACGTCGCTCTGGTGATGAGGTAGTCCTGCTTGTCAACCGGAAGGAAGGAAAACATGTCATCGAGAGGGCTGGAGGAGGAGGAGGAGCTCAAATCCCAGGATTGCGTCCTCTACTGCCCCGTGCACGCAGCCACTCTCGAGAACGCCTTACCCCTGCCTCCACACTTAAACCCACCCCCCCACAGGGACCCTCTGATGGGACTCGAGCTCCCCACAAAGAGAGGGGCCGCTCCCTTGGAAATGAAGCTCTGCAGAGGCTTCAGGCTTCGCGCTCCCTCAGCCAGAGTAAGCTGCCCAACCGCACTCGGTCCAGTGATGCAAGTCCTGGACCCACTCCCCGCTACAGAGAGCCCCAGCCTCCCTCCTCAGAAAGACGGGAGGATGTTCGGGTTAAACAAGTACCCCCTCCCTCTCCGAGACTTGGGGGGGGTTGTCCCAGGAGACAATCATCATCCTGCTCAAACTCACCCATTAAAGGGGTCCAGAGCAATAACAGCTCTTCTAAAAAGACTGCAGTTACTCCCAGGCCTCCTGCTCCTCGTTCCCCCTCTGTTGGGAAAAGTAGGCTACTGCCACCTGTCTCTTCAGGAGGCCGACGTTCTCCGCACTCCACCCCTCGCAATTCTCATCATCATGGTTCGCGCTCCCCTCGGACCTCTCATGGGCTTCGCACTACTGGCCGAGGTCATCAAAGAGGACTGGAGCGGCAGGAACCAGAGGAGGGTGGACTGGGCTTGAGCTTTCAAATGCTGCCCACTCTTGACCCCCAGAGGGAGCAAGACCTTTACCGTAGTTTTGAGGCTGAGTTCCTAGCCAATACACAGCAGACCAGAGAAGGGCCCAGTAAAACATCAGGAGCTGCTCCTCTGCAGATGCCTTCCTCCACAAACTCTAAATTAGGGGTTGATACGCTCATTGTGCCCGCCACCGCTGATCCAAATGTGACCGACTCTGCCTATTCCTCCTCCAACTCCTCCACCTCCTCGCTGATTGTAGGGGCAAAGATTGGAGTTCTTCCTGATCTCAGGGAATCCAAGAGAACTAATCTCCGTCACTACCCACTGGAGGATCCCTTGAATATACTGCACAGCCACTATCCAGGAGGACTAGAGAATGGTGGACTGGGAGAATGTGAGCATTGGGGTGAGCGGGGAGGTGGACTCAAAAAACTTCCAGCCATCTCCAGCTCCATGGAGGAGAGGGAGCACTTGTCTACTCTGCCTGGCCTCCAAGAGACAGAACCATCACCAGCAAAACTAATGAATCCGGTCCCTTCAGAACCTCCTTTCCATTCTATGAACATGATTGGAGATAAAAGAAGTTGCCCTCCTTCAGGGCCGCAAGTTGGCCAAAAGGGTGAGCTTGACTGGGCTAAAGAGGGAGATGTTCCGCTGGAGGATCACCAACCAAACTTACCCTATGATCTAGAGGATGGCGAGCCCAATGATGAGCTTCCTCCCCCAGAGACCTGCCCCTCACCTGTGACCTTGCCCCTCTCTGAAGACTGCTCCTTTCAGGACTCCTCAAGTGAAAGCTCGTCCATGTGCTTCAGTTTGAGTGAATCACGTTCTGAATCTTCCCCCCCACCTGTGCCCTGTGCCAACGGGGAGACTGATGGAGAAGTGGTGTTGCGGCAAAAGAAAGGGCACAAGAAGGCCGACAGGGTCCCCTCAATCTACAAACTCAAGCTGAGACCCAGGATGAGACCTCGCACTGACAACAGGCCAGACAACAGCCCCTCACGCATCCCCACCCCAGTTAGCTACAGGGATCTACAGGCACACAATAACCTCTCCCCCCATCATACGCCACCACTATCTCCCCAGAGCTCCCACTCTAATGGTCACCCGGCCTCACGCAAGGGCCTTCACCATGCTTTTGCAGATCTGATCCATTCCCAGCCACGCTCACCATCCATGGGCAAAAAAAAGTGCTCCTACCCTGGACAAACAGGGAGTCTGGAAACTGAAGCCTGGATGTAGCGCAGAACTGAGGATTATGACACCAGAATGATCTGTTTGTCACAAGGACACTGACTACTGTGTAAAAATAAGATTGAGACCAGGCTATTGACTGTTATCTTTGCATGTCACATGTTCCTTTTCCTACTTTATTTTCCATTTAGTTTGGCCCTTCATATCTGCAGGGCCTTCCCATGTTTTTGCACTCAAGCCAAACTATTTATTACCAAAGGAATGATCTGTAATAATAGTTTTAGTCTTGTTTTAATTATTGCAGAGAGGTGATTTTGCCAATCATAGGGTGTTTTATTTAAGACATTTATGACAAGATCATAACTGTCGTAGCAGCAGAGATAGAGCGAGATGGAGAGGGCCACCACACTCCGCCATCAACCGAAGTGAGTATAGAGGAATGTTCCAACGCATTTGAATATTGAAACCTCCACACCGGCAGCATCTAGCCTTGAGTCGATTCACATATACTTGACGAACTGTGACTCATGAGACCAATGTTCATTTCCCAGGTATCCATGCTCCAACAAGCTATTTTCTACAAGAAAAATGTTTCTGCTGATTTTACAGAGTAGTGCTAAATTGAGCACCAAAATGTGCTACAGTTAACGCATGACTTGAGTCACTTGACTTGCCACTCTTTTTCTATAGTGCTATGTGATAGTACGGAGAGAGACTGAGGGAAAGAAATACTTGTAGATGAAGGATATGCACAACCGTGTGCTACTCGGAGGGCTTTCTCAATGTAACTGCAACAAGAGGATATAACATCTTTTCAGTGAACACTGAAAATACAGCAGATGGATTGGCTCCCTCTTCTGGTTAGTAACACCACATACACTTGCCTTGGTAGTCAAACTTCAGGTTGGATGTCTATAATAGCACTCAATGTCTCTTAGAAGTGGTTGGTAGATGAGTCTTGGTTTCTATCTTTCAGACTTTATGCACACTCGCTATTTCATATGTGCACGCCATAAATCTCCACCCACAATAGACCGTATTTTATCATTATATGACATGTTGTCACCTCTTCACAGCCAATCAATGTAGTCTAAATAGAGGATGTTTGTTACTAAGTTTTTAGAGGAGTCCAACTTTTTAACACGTTTTTGAATGCAGTAAAAATATCACTATAATTTTTTTTTAATTACTGCCATTTGGATTATTGGTTCCTCCGCGACCCGACGCCGGATAAGCGGTTGACGATGGATGGATGGTAGAATTATATTGCTGTGTCATTATCACTGAAAGAGCAATGTTGAATAATTTCTTCAACAATACTCTACCCTGGAAATGAGCACTAAATAGATATGTGCTAAAGTCAAATGTTTAAGAAAATGAATGTGTAAATACGTGTATATGTGCATATGTATATGTATACTCACAGAAAAAAATATGGGTATTATGTATATAACAGGTATTGGATATATATTGTACATATTCACTGTATCAATTTCTGTGCTGCCTTAGCTATGCAATACTGGTATTGGAATGCCTTGACAATTCCCTTGGCCTTAAAAACGTGTTGGCAGGTTGGTTATAAAATGTTTTTTTCCCCTGTATCAGTGAGATCTAATTAGCAAAATTACATCACCATCATCATCACTTTCTGTAATACATAACATTGACAGTTCATTTGAATTCAAATGTGAGGTAATGTGGAAAATATCATCCATTTGGATACAAACAGTGCTTGATGAACTAAACATGATAAAGATACCAATGAGTTATGTCACTGAATACAAGATTCAAGAACTTTATTGTCATTGTGCAAACACAACAAAATTCAAATTGTCAAATTGTCAAATTATCTCTATATGCACCTCATATGGTGCATATAGAGAATAAAAAGACAGGTGAGGTAAGAAATATAAAATGTCAGCAAAGAAAAAGTGTTGAAGTCTAATCATGACTACACCAATGATTATTCGTGTAATTTCAACAACATAAAGCCAAATAATCCAGAGAAAGATTGACTGATTTCAGTCGTTCAGTTTTATGTGAGAAGTTAAGGGGACATTGAGTGGCCAAGGAAGAAGTAAGTTGACTTCATATGACACATTTTAGCATGGGGGTGTGGTAATAATGTCCTTTCTTTCCTTCATACTGTTGGACTGACCTCCTCCCATGCTTGTTGACTTGAAGCCAATAATAATGGTATTATTATGTTTAATTGTGAAAAAGAAGGACTTGTTTTGACTTGACTGTTTGGGGGATAGAATAGGAATTACAGAAAGTGCAATGGGATATTAAAGATCCTTTGTCATCAATATAAGGAGTGAGTCGAACAGGGATGGACTTTGTGAAGTGCTTTTGAATGTGGGTATGTGGGAACAATGTTGTCATTATCCTGGACCCCCTTCCCCTAAAACAGGAGAAAAAAATAGATGAGTTTAGCAATTACCCTATAAACCCAGCCACCCCTATGAGAAGATTTTGAAATGTGAAAGATTTTTGCAGGACATTGACCCTATAGAACAGAATCCATAGGAAATGGAGTTGAAATAAAGAATATGCATATCTTGAAATGTACATAGTATACGAAAACATGTACAGTCTAGAATTCAAGAAGGGAGTGGGTTTTGGTTCTATTTATTTATTTATTAAATTAAGACTCATTGATCTAAAGTATTACCATTGATTGAGAAGTATGTTTGAAAGTCCAAAGCAAGATGGCCAATGTGTTAAAATATCATACACAGATTTTTTTTCAACTTTTGTTTACAATAATATTGCAAAGGGAAGACACCGATCAAAGTTGCCACTGCAACTTGATTTTGATTACAACTGCTACATGTATGCAAAGCTTAGTGATGCTTAGTTAGTTTGATGTTGACTTGTCTTCACTGGCATGAATGATTTTGGATTCAAGCACCCTACATCACTGTTATGACACTGACCCAATAAGAGGCTTGATTCAGATGAATACATTTTACATGTTACCCAGCTTTTATTAGCTCAGTCTTATTTATGTTTCTAGAATTAGTCTGGTCAGAATGACTAATTTTAGAACTTGAAACTTACATGATTATCATGAGGTGTCTGAAAAGCTCAACTAATCACAAGAGCTGTGATTTGTTTTTGTTAATATGCCATTACATCGGGGGATCAATCACATGGGGAGATAATACATATCTGTATGATCTTACCTGTCCCTGACTTTGTTGTTTGCAAACTACACAAATATAACTTCTCCCTCTTGCTTTATTTCTCTCTTCACAGCTGGCAAAATTTGAATGTTCCTCAGCAAAAATAATTTCTTATTTGCAAATATCTTTGTTATTCTCTTAAATTTCAATTAAATGTACAAAGTGCTTGAAATTATGGAATTTGTACGCATTAAAAACCAATACTGCAATACCGATATTTCACTGTTTTGAAGATGACATGCTGTCAAGTTGTTCTTGTAATAAAATATTTTCAGTTGAAACGTAGTTTACAACTCTTTTCTGATCCATCTTGTGAATGGAGAATTGGAGTTTTTCCACATTCTCACTGCAGAAAGGCCGTAGATGTAGCAGGTCCCTTAACATGAAAGTGAGAGAGACCAGGATCTGTGGGTTGGTCTGGGGCCTTGGAGTGCCTTCCACAGTAGAGATGCATGTGGGTATCTAGAATGATACTCTTATATTCAATGCACAGTGAGAAGCTATTCCCATTTTCTTCTCTTCCTCTAGGTCTATGCATTTTGGTTCTATTATTTTAGAAATAAAGTGAAAACAAAAGTTATTTCTGTTAATTTAACACTAATGGGCTACACAAATAAAATTGACTTTACTTGATTATTGTGGAACCACTAGCAGGGTATGGATATAAACTAAGTCTTTAGACCCTCTTTTGGAAAGTTTAGTCTTATCTTTGAAGATCTCCAGGTTTGGGATGATTAATTATTAAATGTGCTTTATTTTGGATTGCATTCTGATTATATTTGTTAAATTTGAAATCCAAACACCTTACAGCTACGTGGATATATGATTTCAGTTTACATGGAGTCATTACGATAACATATCCTTTCACCATTTTATTGCCTTTATCTTATTTTCTTTTATCGTATTATTTAATATATTTTTAATAAAAAATCTTATTCTGTATATTTAGTGTCTTTTCGTGCCTTAATGGAAGATATTTGTATTGCATTTGTGAATGATATATGATTTATATAAATAAACCCAGCTTGTCTACCTATTGCTATTATAACATGAACATTATAATTGCAATATTTACTCACATGTTACTTTATGCCACTCCCTCCGTCCACCACTTCATTGGTAGTATTGTATTTTTTTATTGCTAATTGAACTATATATTGCTCATGTTTTTATTTGCCGTTTAGACGCTAATTTTTCATTGCTTATATTTTATACTTCTTATCTCGTTTGTCTTTTTACTCTGTACCATTTGAAGCTGACACAATCGGAATTTCGCTGTCCATTACGGTTCTTGAATATTTTCTAAATTTATTAATTTATGAATATTATTTTAACAGCACATATGCTTTATATAATATTTATATTAATACATAGTTTACTCGTGTTTTTTTCACTGACTGAATCCCCCCTCTTCTTTTTTTCCTTTAGTAGAATTACTGTGTATATCCTTTGCAAGTAGTCAATCAACATTCTCATCATAAAGTTATTAAACACTGTATCCAGATGAACTGATTCGGCGTTTTTGTGATCACGAAGGGAAGTATCCTCGAACATCTTTCCAGTACATTATTTTATAGAAAACAAAGAAAAATATGATTTCAAGAAATGGTGATTTAAAAAAAAGTTAAGGTAAGACAAATGTTTAGATATGACATATCCAGAACCTCTCGTCAAAATTGACATTAGCGTATTTCTGTAGCAGTGAAGACGGAAGTGGGAGGGGACCAAGGCCATCCACACTTTACCAGCCTTCTACGGTAAGCCGACTCTGGTGACTTTCTTTTCAAATTCATAGTGTTACGTGACTGATTTTAACTTTCAGTAGGTACGCTAAATCTGGTGGGCTGGTTTTAAAATGGGTCGAAAGATTAAGAGCTTAACTGTCCCGGCAAAGCCTTCCTTAAGCCTCCACTTAGAAGGTCATGTCTCAGCTGCGCTAACTGAGTTAGCTATACATTAGCTGAAACAAACTGAAGCCGTATCGGAGATAGCACTTAGCAGCTGTTTCATTCATTTAGCGCTGCTGCAAATATGCAGGAATGGGCGAATCAGTTATGCGTGAGTAATTGGTCAGAAAAAGTCGTTTTAGTTACAGTCATATCTGTGTGATTCTTGTTCTCACCAGTTTAACTTGTCGTCAGTTTACAGTGAAGAAACGAACATTGGCTAAGTCTGTTATGCTAGCAACGCTATGGTGTCTAACCTGTTAACTGGATTGCTAGCGAGTGGAGTTAGCGTCTACAAACAGTGTGTAGAAAACACGAAGTTAATTGGCTATGTACTCGTACATATTGTCGAGGTAGAAAACATTGTTGTTGGCCATCATCAAGAAGGCATGGTTTGAATATTCATTGGTTAATACAATGAAAATGTGTCGTGATGGGGCTAAAGAAAATGTAGCCTGAATACTATCGACCGTTATATGTACAATGTTTGCTGATATGGTTGACCAGCCTATCTGCTGCTGACATCTGTCCAAACACGTTATTGCCCTATTCACTAGAAGCCTGATTCAAGGAGTTTCTCGCCTGACACTAGTGGCATATCTTGAGCAGCAATTGGGGTTATGCATTTCAATTGTTTGATGAGTGGTGTCAAGTGAAACAAATATCGTTATTGAAAACAACTCGTCGATAAGTTGTTGTGCCCGTAATTGTCTCACAACCAGATAGCAAAGAAGTCCGGTGCTTTAGCAAAGGAATGTCTAGCTAAAAAGTTAGGACACTGTTGGCCAGTGCAGCCAAGGTTTAGAGCAAACCTTTAGTCGCTTGGTTGATGAAGTGCAAGAATAAGCGTACATTTGACTGAATGGTTCCAGATTTTTATGGGATGGCTGCCATCTGTTTGATCAGGGAGTGTTAGTGTTAATTCACAGGGATTGATTATGTAGCTAGCCTCATCAAAGCCTCCTAGATAATGGAAACACCATAAAGGCCCTTCTTCGATATGTATAAAGACAATATTACAATATATCACAGACCTCAATGTTGCAATCATATGTCCTCAACGTTGTGTTCATATTATTTGAGGAATAAGTAATTATATTTTAATATAAGCTCAGAAGATGATTTGCAGATTTGTTTGAAAACATGTAGTTATTTATTGCTTCAAATTAATGAAAGACTGACAATCTAATGTTATTATTCAGTATGTATATACTGTAATATTTATGTACGAAAGGAATATGTAAATCAATAAGTCACGAAAAAGTTGAATCGGTTCATCCGTACACAGCGTTTATGATCTTCCGGATAAATTAATCAACTTTTTTGTGATTTGCCAACCTGGATTACCGAGCATGTATGAAGAAAATCTAATGATAATCTATAAGGTCCAAAGAAAACTACAGAAAATGTCAGAATCCCAATTTTACGTGTTGCTATTGTTAATTTTAAGTTCTCTATTGTTTGACTTGTAGGGCAGTAGTTGCTAATCTCAAGTATTATTTTCCTCCTTGATTTCTTGATTTACAATATAATTTCCTTAGCCAGTTTTTCATTCATTTACTGGTAAATTTTATCCTCCGTTGATATTTTTCTCCCTTAAATGTTGACACAGTAAATGTAACTGTAGAACAGCATCTGCTGTTGTCTGAAGGGTTATAGTCCTTTGATGGAAATATAGAGAAGAGAAGCGAGAATGGAATTCAACAACAGGCAGCAGCTATTGCTCTGCCCTGCTGCACTTTGAACTGATATTTGAAGGTTTAGACCACAGACAAGTGATGGGTCAGTCAAGATGATAAACTGCATGGTGACTGAAATAATCAATGTTTTTAGATGGAACTTTTCCATGGTTTTCTTGACCAGAAACCTATTGTTTTCATTTAAGTGAGATAACTGCAGTGTCAAATAAAAAAACAGGAATTCGTTCTTTTTCCCTGCACTTGCACTTTTAGAATTTCCTGTCTGAAGAATCCCTGAATTTCCATTCAGGAAAAGAATGTAAGATGTTTTCTTCTCTTTCCTCTTTCATTGTTGTAGGAAAACCGACAATTTGGATCCAAAATGACGGACTCCAAGTATTTCACTACCACCAAGAAAGGTTTGATTAAACTGTCCACTTATCAATGTGTTTAGTGAAGAAAAGTTATATTATGACTAAACTGGTTAAATACTGCTGTTTCCTGACAGAAATAGCTTCTTGCTTTGCCTGTACCTTGTTAACTTGACTGCATTGTTGAGCAGAACTGAGTTGTAATATTTACAAAGAAAGACAGTGGATGGAAAAGAAATGAAATAAATGACTCCCTGGGGTGGCCTGGTAGCTCAACTGGTAACATACTACAAACCATACCACGTAAGGCTGAGTTCTTACAGCAGCAGCCCAGGTTGATTCTGACCCAGATCCTTTGCTGCATGCCTTCCCCAGCCTTTCCTGTCTCTTGACTATCCTATAAAATAAAGGCGGAAAATACAAATAGGAATAAAGACTCCCAATTAGTCTGTTAGCTCAGTGACATGGTTAAGTAATATGATGTGCTGTATGTGTTATCAATCAATTATCCAAACTCATGATACAGGTCTGCTTATCTAGTGATTTATTGAATGTATTCAACCCCCCACCAAAATAAATAAATAAAACAACTAAAAAACAACCACTAATAGAAATGGCACTGGCATACTTGCAGCAGGAAAGCTATCAAATATTTATTAAAATAACAAATACCATAGCTACTTGCAGCTATGGTATTTAACATTGGCAGCATTCATATGTAAATATACTAAGTATTTGAATATCAAAATTAACATGATACATTACATGACATTTTCTTACTACTATAATTAATTGGAGATGTGAATATAACTTACAAGCGATGCTTTCTAAAGCACAAACGTAGGAAGGAAAGGATAAGGTGGTTGGAGCTGCAAGCTGACCACATGTAATGTAACAACTAAAACATGACCTTGAAATTTGAACTACGACCTAATTGTATCATATGACTAAAAAAGCCAATGACAAAAACAATAGCAGGGAGTAAACAAGATAATAATGATTTACTCTCAAATGACCACTACTGGGGATAAAATGCTAGAAATAGATGCAAAGTTCGTAGAGAACGCGTCCTGTCTATTTAAGGACCGTGCAGACTTACAACTAGCTCCCCAACCAGCCGTTATTGTATCCTGTATGACAACGTTTTCGTAAAAATGGCAGTGAAGCATTTCACCATCAAACGTCTACTGTATAAACATTCAAAAGTATACTAAAACTGTTATAAATAGTTCAAACATTACATTAAAACAATATCTAAAGAGGTTTGACACAAACCCAGTACAACTGGAAACAGCCAAGAGACGACTAATGAAGAGTTCTGTGGGTCAATGACACTTGTTAAAAAAACACAAAAAAGAGGTGAATCAGTTCAACTGGATCAGAAGTTTATCTGATTCAAATAAACTTCTGATCCATTTGAACTGATTCACCTCTTTTTTGTGATTTCCATACCTGGATTATTGAGCATGCATCAAAACATTAAAAAAAACATCCCCTTTTTTCCCACTTGAATTACCCGAGTTGCCTACTGCTGGGTCAGTCGCTTTTACCCCTCTAGAACATCAATAGGAAGGAGGAAGCCGTAACATGTGAGTCCTCCAAGTCACATGATGACAGGCCCTTGCTATTTTGCACATCGCAGTCTTGCGGAGAAAGTACAGTGCTTTGCCGTCGGAGGAGAACGAAGCAGAGTACGTTCCATTCACTCAACTGTGAGCGCCTGCACAACCCAGGGGAGACACTAGCTAACCCAGAATACTTCATCCAACCGAAACCCTATACCCATGTGAGGCTTAGCCAATTATGACCCACTAACTTTGGACCTCTAGCCGTGGTTGGAAATGACGCAGCCGGGATTCAAAGGTCATTGACTCTTTTACGACATTATTAGCTGCTCTACGACACCACACTGCTTTAATGCACATGATGAGCGGAAAGGTAAACAAACCATTGACGGTCACAAAAAGAGGTGAATTGGTTCAACTAGATCAGAAGTTTATCCAGAAACGTTTTGTCACTCAAACAGGTGACATCTTCAGTCTGAGTAGACTGCAAGGATTCTACCCTTATAAACAGTACATCGATAACACACCATAATGGGCTTGCATAATATGCAAGTTAGGTGATCAACTGCACATTCAGTGGCAATGAGCACTATTCACAAAGGATTTTGGAATATTTGCAATCATGTTATTGTAAGACAACGACAGATGTACTCTCAGGCCACATCCCCTATTCAAAGACGGTCGTTCCCTCTTTACATGAATGGCCTCCTTCACTCCCAATTCAAACCAGCGTTCCTCCGTATCAATGATGTGAACATCATCTTGAATGGGTGGCCACTAGCCTCTAGATGGGTGTAAACCACAGAGTCCTGGCCTGACATGTTTGCTCTCCTATGCTGCGCCATCCTTAGCTAGCGTCTGTTTGGTTTTCTCGATGTACAAGTCACTGCAGTCCTCCTGGCAGCGTACACTACATTACTCTGTGCCGGGGGACCCGATCCTTAGGGTGGAACAACTTTTGACGCATTGTGTTCAGAAGTTTGAACACAAAATTAGCGTCTCAACTGTTCCCGCCACACTGTTCCATTCAGTCTTGTCCTGGGATCCCCTTCTCCCCCCCACTTGGCTGGAGCTCTGTCTGGGAGGCTTCCTGGCTTTAACCATCGCCCAGTTAAGGTAACCCCACCTAACCAGGGCCTGTTTGATATGGGATTTCTCTTCCTCCCTGGCCGCTGAGTAAGTGAGGACAGTGTCAGCCCGGTGGTACAGAGTCCTGATGACTCCAAGTTTATGCTCCAGAGGGTGATGGGAGTCAAACCGTAAATACTGATTCTGAAGGGTGGGTTTACAGTACACACTTGCAGTCAAGTGTCCCCCAACACCAATCTTAACCTCACAATCCAAGAAAACCAACACATCATGTTTAGCATCCTCCCTGATGATTATCATGTGGGTGTCCACCGAGTTTTTGTGCTCAGTGAACTGTGGTACATCCTGAGATTTAATTTCAACCCAGGTGTCGTCCACATACCTGAACCAATAACTAGGAGGACTCCCTGGATATGAAGCCAGAGCCTTCCTCTCTACTTCCTCCATCTATAAGTTGGCCACTATAGGAGAAACAGGGGAACCCATAGCACACCCATGCTTCTGCCTGTAGCATGGCCCATATATGTGAAGTGGGTAGACTGAAGACACAGTTTTAGAAGTAAACACAATTGGTCAGAGTTAAGGATGGTCCTGTCTCTGAGGGAGAGGTCACCCTGTAATTTCTTACGGACCACCCCAGTCTGCTTAGACTAAAGATGTCACCTGTTTGAGTGATGAAATGTGTCGGAATAAACTTCCGATCTAGTTGAATGGATTCACCTCCTTTTGTGATTCCCTTACATGGTTTTTTGGGCATTCATCAAGATAAACCATTCACATGTTTTGTGAAAGTGGTAAAGTAATGAGCATTGACTATGGTATTAAAGAAAACAAAACACGACAAGGTTTTATATGAAACAACTCAGGCGACTGACTGCATGTGTCACGTTGGATTTCGTATTCCTGTAGGCTTTTTGTTGCATTCTCCAGCACCTATTTTTCCATGTATGAGACCGTAGTATAGTATTCTTGAAATATTGGTGAGGGGCAGCTCCCCGCTTATCGACCAATTCGCTTAACGATCTAGACGTTGTGACGTACATCGTGGAGGAATGTCTGTACTGTAAAAAGGTTGTTCATCCTGCATGTTTTTGGCTAATAGCACCTGGAATTTAACTGTGGTGCTTGTACTCTTAATCAGATTAGACATCTTGAGCATTAGTTCCCTTAGAATCAGCCCTTATGCCATCTCTCCTGCTTGACTTCTTTTTTTCTTGTCTAAGTGCCTCATCCTCACCAAGCCAAAACTGTGTATGCTTCTACTCAGATATTTACCAAATGTAAAACTAAAAAGCTTATTAGGAATATTGAACACATTTTTTCAATGGACTGTATGAAATATTGAAGCCTACTGTGTCAACCCCGTGCAGTTTTCTTGCGCATCTGGCCATTGTCTTGTATCCCAACCCATGCCTACATTTTGAGTGAGATTTGGAGAGATTATAGGCTTTCAGACCCTTGAAGCTATAGAATAAATAGTTTCAAGTTTAAGACTATTGACAGCCCTCTGTTGATATGCATGTCTACCCTCTTAACCATGTGGGAAGGCATGGCTGTCACATTGTGCCGAACTATGACTTGGCTAGATTGAAGTCTAAAAATTGTTTTAACTTTTGAACATTAGTCCCAGACTCTGATTCTCTCAAATATGTGTGATCTTTTTTTCAAATGGTAGTATTCAAATTCCACAGGCTTTCCATCAAAGAGTGGGGGGAAATGGTAGTTGTGGGGGAAAACCCAAGTATTAGAAGCTAGAATCTAGCCTGTATCCTTTTTCTGAATCCTGATATTTAGAGATCTATTTTGCTCTGATTATGAAAGCGTTTCTGTCAATTTTGTGAATCATTTTCCATTTTTGAGTGGTTATAAAGGACAAAGCGCTTTTGGTATGTTTGAGGTCAAATATAGCCAATATTCAGTTTGGACTTTGGTTTTTTTATTGGTGTAAACACACCACTGTGTTCCACAGCATAATATGATAGCAATTCCTCTCCTTTCCTTATCAGACTAAGATGACAACGTGTTTGATTTATTTTTTCTTCTACTTTGTTCAGGTGAGATCTTTGAGCTCAAGGCAGAGTTGAACAGTGACAAGAAAGAGAAGAAGAAAGAAGCTGTGAAAAAGGTCATTGCATCTATGACAGTTGGAAAGGATGTCAGGTGAGCCAGGACCAATAATGACAGAATTAACAGTGAGATATTGTTATGCAATAACTGGTATGGGAGAAAATATTTACACCGAGACTCCCTTCCTCTCTTTTTCCTAGTGCTTTGTTCCCAGATGTTGTGAACTGCATGCAGACGGACAATCTGGAGCTGAAGAAGCTGGTCTACCTCTACCTGATGAACTATGCCAAGAGTCAGCCTGATATGGCTATCATGGCTGTTAACACCTTTGTCAAGGTAAAGGACAATCTCCACTTGACTTGTGTAGATATTTTTAGATATTCTTATAAAGTTAATTGGTAAAGTTTTGATGTTTTGGGAAAATGTTGTGTTTCTTTGTTTGGATCTATTTAATACTTTACTGATGAGTATGAAAAGAGTCCTTGAGTCCTCAAGTTTTTCCTTTATTGTTCAAGTCACCCGGAGCTCTATGAATGTCACAAATAACAAAATAGGTCTCTATAGAGATGGCTTTCAGTGCTCAAGGTATCATTCAAGGTATAATATACTAAATACACATTAACAGGTTTTTGCACCTTTTAATCTCTTAAGATGTATGTACCAGATATATTCTCCCCTTTGTTGTGGAACAATATAACTCTCAATAAATGGTAAAGGGACTACATTTTATGTAATGGTTTTCAATTATAGCGACTATTCAAAGCACTTAATATGGCAATTGTGTTCTTATAGACTTCTGTTGTACCCAATAAAGGGTAGATAATATAAATTTAAGAATTTTGTACACCATTCCAATAAGATATGAACTGATTGAGTTTGATCATGTTCAAATGTTATGATGTCCCTTCATGTTTGCACCATTTATTTATGGCAATGGAAGGGGTTTAGCGGTAGCTCAGTGGTAGAACCTGTGCTTCGGGAACTAAGTCCGTGTCCATTCCAAATTGCGGGGACTTAGTGACATGTAAAACAGACCTCAATCTGTGGCAGTGGAGATTTTATTTTTTCCATCACAGTA
Organism: Regalecus glesne; assembly: GCA_900302585.1. Classification (NCBI taxonomy): domain Eukaryota; kingdom Metazoa; phylum Chordata; class Actinopteri; order Lampriformes; family Regalecidae; genus Regalecus; species Regalecus glesne. Next base: position 16,275 of record OMLC01035662.1, read on the forward strand.
ATTCTTGTGGATTTGAGTGAATGTCTTTAAAAGGCCTTTTTTGTCTGGAAAATTGATGCATCACTACATCTGTGTGTTGATACTCACCTTCAAACTCTTGAAATCCCCCTTTTACCAGGATTGTGAAGACCCAAACCCTCTTATCCGTGCATTGGCTGTGCGTACCATGGGCTGTATCCGGGTAGATAAGATCACAGAGTATTTATGTGAGCCGCTGAGAAAATGCCTGAAGGACGAAGACCCTTATGTGAGGAAGACAGCGGCTGTATGTGTTGCAAAGCTCCATGATATCAACGCCCAGCTGGTGGAGGACCAGGGCTTCCTAGACACCCTTAAAGATCTCATCTCTGACTCCAACCCCATGGTATGATTCCCTCAGCGATCTAGTTAGCTCAAGATACAGTTAGGTTTTCTGACCAGATTCACATAATTCGTTTTAGACTCTTGCTTTTGTCTTCATAGATTAATCTTGAGCTGGCGTAAAAGCCATCAAGCTCGTATTGCATAATTTCATTTGTGTCACTACAACAATCTTTTGCTCATATCCAAATCAGCCAGATTCCAGTGGTTAGTTTTCTGCATTTATCTGGAATCTCATCTTCTTCCTTAGGTGGTCGCGAATGCAGTTGCGGCGCTATCTGAGATAGCAGAGTCTCACCCCAACAGTAATCTTTTAGACCTGAATCCTCAGTCCATAAACAAGTTGCTGACAGCTCTTAATGAGTGCACAGAGTGGGGACAGATCTTTATCCTAGACTGTCTGGCCAATTACATGCCTCGGGATGATCGTGAGTCCCAAAGGTTAGAGAGTGCATTGCCCTTATTACCAGACATTATTTTCCTTCATGTCATGTCTGCATTCATTCATCGGAAACTGATTTTGTTTACACTTTACCCTACATCCCCTGCTTGTGTCTAGTATTTGCGAGCGAGTGACTCCCCGACTGTCCCATGCCAACTCTGCAGTGGTATTGTCAGCTGTCAAAGTTCTAATGAAATTCATGGAGATGCTCCCAAAGGACCTGGACTACTATGGCACCCTCTTAAAGAAGTTGGCCCCTCCACTGGTCACTCTGTTGTCTGCTGAGCCTGAGCTACAATATGTGGCACTCAGAAACATCAACCTCATTGTACAGAAACGGTAATGTCAAATCAATTTTATTTGTGTAGCCCATTATCACAAATAACACTTTAAAGTGCTCTTTAGCAGTCATCTACTTGCCTCTCTATATAGTAAACAACTAAATTAAAAAACCTGCTCTCATTAGACTACTATGATAAGTCTGTGCCACAGCTGAGGCTCATTGGAATAGAGACACATATGGATGGTAAATGAGTCCATTGTGTTAAAGGGAAAATTCATCAATATTCAACCTTATCCCAGTCTTTCGTGACATGGATACCATATGAAAAACACCTCCAGTTGTTTGTGATTGTTTCTGTTTCTGAGGTGGCAGGGAAATCAAGTTTTTTTCCAGCTGGCAACTGAAGCATGATGTTATTTGGTGACCTGAAAAACTGCTCCCTAGCAGGGTTTCTAATACTCCAATTAACTCAAAGTATGCTGTTTCAAAACACATTCTCATTCTCTTGACTGAACATTTCCAATGGTAGAACTAATGATTTCTCTTTCAATATAATACACAGTGGGGCCATTATTGGTTCACTTAACTGCAGTATTCATCTATGCCGACAGTACATACACAAAACCATAGCGGAAATTTCCCTTTAAGACAAATATTTGAAAACACCAGAGATTTTTAAAAAGCATCTAAAATACTAAAGCAAGACTTCTGGCTAAAATTCCTTTGTTGGGGAGTAAGTTATGCATGTCCACACCCTGCAGCTTCAGTGCTACTCAAGTCTCTGAGGAGCCTTTGAGGTGGGAAGCCAATTTATCTGTCCTGAGATTTTCTAATTTGTATTAGTACAAATCGTCTACCATTAATTAAAAAAATGCATTCATTTGCTCTATAGCCCAGAGATCCTGAAACATGAGATGAAGGTTTTCTTTGTTAAGTACAATGATCCAATCTACGTCAAGTTGGAGAAACTGGACATCATGATTCGCCTTGCTTCTCAAGCTAACATTGCTCAGGTAATTTTTCCAGACAAGATGTAAAATCTTTATTGGAATATCCACTCCAGGATAATCTATAGATTTTAGAAGTAACCGCCCTATAGCTATACATATGTCTATTATTATCACTTTACAGTCAATTTGAATGGTAACTGAGACCTCTCATACATTCTGATATAGGTGTTGGCAGAGCTGAAGGAGTATGCCACAGAGGTGGATGTGGACTTTGTACGTAAAGCGGTTCGAGCCATTGGCCGCTGTGCAATAAAAGTAGAGGTATGGAAAGACAAATTGATATTACCATATAATGCTATATTAATCTACTCTTAATAAAGCAGTAATACTTTACAAATCCTCCAATCTGAGCTTCAAGAGATAATTAACAAATTTTGTGGTCCCAAAATATTTCCTATTCCTTGAAGTATTTAAAGCCTTGGCAAACGAAACCCCTCTATTCTGATTTCTGAATGATTATATTTGTCTCAAGTTACATTTTAACATCCAAACAGACCAGCGAATCTACTAAGAGTTTACTGCTGCATTTTTTTCCTTACACACTAAATATTAGATAGCTGGGGCGGGATAGTTCAGTGGGTAGAGCAGTCTTCTGGCAATCGGAAGGTTGCAGGATCGATCCCCGGTCCTGCATACAGTATGTCGAGGTGTCCTTGAGCAAGACACTTAACCCCTAACTGCTCCCCGAGCGCCATATGTTGGTAGCTCACTGCTCCTATACAATAGGTTGGGTCAAAAATGCAGAAAAATCCAAATTTCCCCTTGCGGGACTGATAAGGGAATCTTTATGAAACTGTTATGAAACTGTCTTACCTTACAAGGATTCCAAGTACAGCAATGGGTGCTTGGAGTTCAATTATAGGATGTTTGATGTATCACAATATGCCTTAATGAAATGCTGCCATGTTCCCAAAATGGTCTATCCTTAAATTTTTGGGGGCTATTCATCATAATTTTTTCATGCAATGGGTTTACTCATGCAATCGTTTAAGCCCATAAATTTTGTGTCCTTTTTATTTATTTATTTATTTTTGCGGAATAAAGCATAAGTAAAGAGTAAGACTGAATGTTTGAAAAATGAGAATGATGAGAATTACTCATAAGACAAAGTGAGAAATATGACTGGAAATTTGGTTTTCTTTGAATTTGCGTGGGTTGATTTAGATTAAAGTATATTTTTTATTACTAATTGAATCATGAAATAGCAAAAGAATGGAAAAGTAAGTTAAAAAAATAAAATAAATGGAAGAAGATAAAAATGAAATCAGGGGCGGCATGGCTCAGTGGGTAGAGCGGTCGTCTGGCAATCAAAAGGTTGCAGGTCTTAGCTCCACATCCTCTGAGAAGTGTGTCGAAGTGTCCTTCAGCAAGACACTGTTCCCCTAACAGCTCTTCCCTGTGTTGGACTGGTGACCAGTCAAGAGTGTATCCCCGCCTTTCGCCCAATGAGAACTGAGATAGGCTGCGACCCAACTTTGGATAAGCGCTTGACCATGGATGGATGAAAAACAATAAAATTAAATATGTGTTGAATTTCCCTTCTCGATGTGAAAGATATGTCTAGATATTAAAGCATACATCTCTATACATTGTGTTGCCAAAAAAGGGTAACCACGTCCACCATCTGGAAGCTGGATTTTTCGTTAAACGGAACAACACTGTCAATCCCAAGGCCATTTGCCTTTGAGGGATTTTACTATAGTGGATATACTTATGTCATGTAAATAAATTCTTAGTTTATTAAATGAATTATGATTACCGGTACTAACATAAAATCATTGGATGTTCCTACATTCCTTAATAATAACACAGTATGACAGTTCTATGATGTAAAGTAGGTGGCTTTTTAATCTTTTTCTCCCCTCTTTATTAGCAATCAGCAGAGCGCTGTGTCAGCACCCTACTGGACCTCATCCAGACTAAGGTCAACTACGTAGTGCAAGAGGCTATTGTGGTCATTAAGGACATCTTCCGCAAGTATCCCAACAAGTGGGTATCCTGGTTTGGCAATGTTGTGGTCTTAAGGACTGTTATTTAAGACTGATAATTTCACATTCAGTAATGATCTTGATGAAAATATGAGGTTTTTTTGCCTAAAAAGTGCCCGTGTCAAACCACAGCCCGAGCTCTCCGTTACAGAGTCAGAGAGACAGATGGTTAATGAATGTGAAAAATTCTGTTAATTAAAACGAAGATTAAAAATACCAGAGTTTAAAAATGGTTTAAAAGACTAAAAACGGACATCTATTAAAAGTTTTAACTTGGGAAGAGAGTAATGCAGGTCAGTGCCACCTTCAGCTCTTTCCCTGGCTCTTGTGTGTCTTCATGGTGGTATAGCTATATTGCGTTCTAACCCATCATAAGTCCCATGATTGTAACTCAAGAAAGGTGTGACGGCACTCCAGTGGCCTCAATTCGTTTTTAGTAGTTTAGAAAAATACTGGGAAAATACAGGTGTTTGCATTTTGCCATCCCACTGGGAATCGGTGAAGGCTGATTTTGCTGCAGGGGATGATGTTTAAACCCCCAATCTTAATGTATTAAGTTCATTTTCCACTTATATTGAAAACCCAGCATGTTGTAAATATTCAATAATACGTTCTTTATTTGGAAGACGTTTGACTTTAAACATTTTCATTATTCAGATGCTCATGAATTTAAATAAAACATTTTTTTTGCTATGAGCAAAAATGCTCATGTGCTTTGAAATGGCCCATGCCCTCCGCTGCTTATTTTAATAGAAATATTGGTTTCACTCAAACATTCAGTTATACACAAGCAAGCTGTTCTGCCTCGCTGCCCCCCAGATTATATTCCCTCGGTCTTGAAACGGGAATAGCACTAGCTTATTACTCTGACAAAAAAGTGTTTTATGCTTGACTTTCATTGTGAAAAGCATACTAATGAGTTTTCTGGCAGGGAAATTTTTCAGCAGCTTAGAAACGTGGCTGTGATAGTGTTGTGCACTGTCATTGAACCCCCTCCTTTGACCCTACCTGGTCAGAGGGCAGGAAGCTGCTGTTAGAGTTTGACTCCAGCTCTGGGTCAGCAGTAGGTATAAGTCCATATGCCAGCCTAAGAGCTTTCTCCTTCATAGCAACACCAGATTGCCTAAACAGTGGAGCCATAGGTTGCTGTGCCCCCTAAACCCCCTAAGGAGAGCAGCTTAACCATGCTTCCAATTTACCCTGGTTTGGCTCTCAGCTATGAATCACAAGCCAGTCACACTGCTGCCCACTCTTTAATTAGCCATCAATTTGGCATTTCTGAATTTTCACAGCTTAGAAAAACAACAGTATTTGAATAGAATTAATTGTTGCCATTTATGCTGTCTGACCACAATAAGACTTGGCTATTTCCCCATATGTGATAAATTTAGATCTGTGCTGACAATATTCATTTGACACAATAAATAGACAAAATAACTGGCTGATTAATGAATGAAGTCTAGTTATTGTGTTGAGAAATTCAACCCAACTATGCACTTTAAAGTATTGTGAAGAATCTTATTTTGAATGTACATGATTATCTTTTTTGGGGTACTAAGCCTTCCAATTCAATCCAGTAATAAGTTATAATAAGATGAAAATGGAGTTAATGAGGCGTTAACACTGTGATCCACTGTGTAGATGCCGTTTGTTTCATATGCTTTTTTAATATGGTTGTGTCTCATGCAGTTGGGTGTTTGAATCCTGGCTATGCTGTTTCCAACCACGGCCGGAGGTCCAAAGTTCGTGGGGCATAATTGGCTAAGCCTCACGTGGGTATAGTTAGGTTGGATAAAGTATTCTGGGTTTGCTAGTGTCCCCCCTCGGGCACTCGCAGTTAAGTGAATGGAAAGTACTCCGCTTCATTCTCCTCCGATGGCCAAGCACTGTGCTTCACCCGTGAGACCTCAAGTGCAAAATAGCTAGGGCTAGTTGTCATGTGACTTGGAGGACTCGCATGCTACAGCTTCCTCCTTCCTTTTAACGTTCTAGGGGGTATCAAAGTGACCGACCCAGCAGTAGGCAACTCAGGAATTCAGGTGGGGAAAAAAGGGAATAAAATTTATAACAAAAATAAAAAGATAACTTGATAATAATATGAAATTTAGATAACACATTTTATTCTATCATTCTAACTGTCAGTTTGTAGATAGCCTATGATTTGGATTATCCATAAGACCCCACACAAACTCGCATGGCAGGCTCAATTCAATACCCGTGTGATGACACACTGAAGGGGCTACAATACCATTATTTATAGATTATTCATGACTGATTCTTGTCCTTTCCCTTTGACATGTTTTGTTCACATAACGTGCTTGCATCTCTCCCTAGGTATGAGAGTGTGATTGCAACTCTGTGTGAGAACCTGGATTCCCTTGATGAGCCAGAGGCTCGGGCAGCCATGATTTGGATTGTTGGGGAATATGCTGAGCGCATCGATAATGCTGATGAGCTTCTGGAGAGCTTCCTGGAAGGTTTTCATGATGAAAGCACTCAGGTCTGTTGAAGAATGGGTGTGGATATGTATCTGTTGATCTGAAGAGCTGAAATCTTTATGATATGTTAATTGAAGGACAACATATTTAATCAGTCCTTGCTACTGAATATTAGCCTTTTTTACTTTCTTTTTTTTGGGGGGGGTATCAATTGTTACCTTTTGCCTAGTATTGAAAGTGAAATTGACTTGCTGTACAAAGTGAAGCTCACAGCGCATTGGCCTCATTTAAACATTAACCATTTAACTGTGAGATAACTGTTAGACTGAAATGACCCAAGAGAGCTTAATATGTGTTGTTCTTTTCTGGACTCATTCTTCTTAATGGGACTATACACAACACATAAATGAATTTACTCCAATTGTCATTTAAATCTTTTGTGTCTAAGATTATTAATGTTCATATCTGACTCAGACACACATTTTGTAGAGAAGCCAGCCTTTGGCCATGAGTCTTCTGCCAGTTTGTTGTTGGATTAGGCACAGCCCTGATTGTCTGGCGAGCTCTGCCTAAGCAAGCATTATTTCCCATATTAATTCCGAAGCAATGCATTATTTCCCATATTAATTCCGTTTAATAGATTATCTAATGGTTATAAAAGAGAACTTTCATTGGTAATAATGCATTACACAACAAATTTTCATTTTTTTATTGAACATTTTAATATAATGCATTAAGCTTTAGTCCAATCATCTGAATGTTTAGTTGTTTTACCCTACAAAGGAAAACAGGAAAATCCACTGCCAATCAGTTCTTATTTCTGCCATTTGTTGATTTTCCCAAACCATAAATGATTGCATCAGAGTTTACATGTACTGACATTAAGTCTGCTGAAAGATTTAACCCTACAAAGAATATGTGTGGATGTTGTGGAAAATATTTGTGGTAGCATAGGTCAGTGGGTAGAGCAGTTGTCTAGGAATTGGAAGATTCCAGATTCGATCCCTGGTCCTGCAGAATACATATTGAAGTGTCCTTGAGCAAGATACTGAACCCCTAACTGCTCCTTTGGCGCCAAAATGATTAACCTTTTTTTGTAGCTGCTCACTGCTCTTATACAATAAAATGGGTCAAATGCAGAGAATTGTACATTTCCTCTTATGGGACTAATAGGGAATAATAATAATTATCATTATAAGGGGGGGCATGGCTCAGTTGGTAGAGCGGTCGCCTGGCAATCGGAAGGTTGCGGGTTCGATACCCGGTCCTGCAGAGAAGCGTGTCGAGCTGTCCTTGAGCAAGACACTGTTCCCCTAACTGCTCTGCCCTGTGATAGACTGGCGACCTATACAAGGTGTACCCTGCATCTCGCCCAATGAGAACGGAGATAGGCTCCAGTCCCCCCCCCCCGACCCGATTTTGGATAAGCGGTTGACAATGGATGGATGGATGGATTATCATTATCATTATTATTGAAAATAAATTTGCTCTTCAGTCCATTATTAAAATTTGCCTTCAATACTCATCAAAAAATTACCAACGTTTTGTCAGTTGAATGGTGGCCATTCATAGAAATGTCATTTAGAAAAAAAGATCAATATATTGTTTGAATCAAAAATTTTATTTTGTGATGTATTCTGAAAAATATATTATATATCTATAAACTTTAAAAACATGTGATTTTGAGAGGTTTTTTTTTGCTATGCAGAGCAAATAAAATAAATAAATAAAATAAAATGGATTCCTTTATCAGTCCAGCAAGGGGAGATTTTGAATACTCTGCATTTAACCCATCCTATTGTATAGGAGCAGTGAGCTGCCAACATATGGCGCTAAGGGGAGCATTAGGGGTTCAGTGTCTTGCTCAAGCACACCTCAACACGCTTTCTGCAAGATTGGGGATCAAACCTGCAACTTTCTGATTGGCAGATGACCACTCTATCCACTGAGCTATGCCACCCCAAATTGGTGGAAGGCAATAAGTTGAGGTTGAAATTTTCTGTTTGGCTTACTTCTCAACATGTATTGGAGTTGTTCAGGGCTTTCATTCTTTCAAATGTGGCTTTAGTTCATGGTCAACTGTCTCCAAATGATATAAGTGGATATTTTTTAGGAGAGACTGGATTTTGAGCATTTTGATATGTTTAGGTATGTTAAAGCCCTTTCAGTGCTTTAACATGCCCTAACATAACAAAGTTAACAGCTTATTCAACAGAATAAGGCATTACATATCAGAACACTTAAATCAACACACCATAGCATTAAAGGAGTAGATTACTTTTCAACTTTCACTCCTTGTGTTTCCAAGTGTTTTCATTTGCGTTGCTGTCAAAGACCACCAGATAATTTTCGATTTATTAGCAGCCTGGCTATTGTTCAAAGCAAGAAACAACTGTCAGAGTCCCAATTAAGACTAGAAACCTCAACCTTAGTGCTATGATTAAGGTAGAGTTAAGCATCCGGGAGTATTAATAAACAGGCAGGTTTTGTTACTTACTGATCCAGTAGAAACTGCTAACTGAATGTTGGTTTTGGAACCCACTTGAGTCTCAGGTTTCGAACTCCGTTTCCCCTGTCAAGATCTGTTTCTCCCCAGCCAGAGTTTGATACCACACCAGGATGCTTGATCTAACCTTAACCTAACCGTATTATAACGCTAAACTTAATTTAACATTTACCTTAACCTAGTTGTAGGGGCTGCAGTAGCTCAGTGGTTAGTCCACATGCTTCAGGAACAGACAAGCCAGGGGCAGCAGGTTGAAATCCACTGCGGGGTGTCAGGCAGGTAATCTACCCTTAATCCCCCATGCTCCATCTAAATAAATCCATCTCCACTCTTACAACGTGGGGTCTAATTGTGACATAAAATGGGTCTTTTTACCTTAACCTAGTTGTAACTGATAGCTATCCTGTTTTTATGTAAATGCCATCCTCTGGTTTGAGAGAAACAGAGTTTAATTCAACATTGGATAGCTCAGTGGGTAGAGCTGTCATCAGGCGATGGAAAGGTTGCAGGTTTGATCCCCATACCTGCAGAAAAGTGCGTCGAAGTGTCCTTTAGGAAGAAACTGTTCCCCTAACAGCTGTGCTCTGTGATGGACTTGCGGCATGTCTGGGGAGTTTCCCTGTCTTTCACCCAGCGAGTGCTGGGATAGGTTCCAGTTCCCCGCGACCTGACTTCAGATAAGCAGTTGACGATGGATGAATTGGATCTCTCTCCATCGAGTGAATGAACATCCAATGTTTACTCTTGTTTTAACTCTCTGTCACCTTCTTAGCCTCTTCTGTCAACAGGGTTATTTTTCTCAACTGTCATTTTGGTTGTTTCACCATCTACCTGGGGATAACTACCAGTAGCTGCCAGGAAAAACAAAAGCACTATCCTCTTTCTATATTTGTTCTCCAATGGTTGAAACACTTACTTTATGCTGTAAATCAAACCTTGTTTTTCTGCTGTACCTGGTGGTAAGCAGAATTACATAATGAAAGCAAAGCTCATAGGGAACCAATGATACATAGTGAAAGCAAGTCTCACTTGGAACTAATGAGATTTTATAACCATTACACCATCCAGTAAAAATTTACTTCCTTCATAATAAGTTAAAGCAAAAAAGGTATCATCCGTCATCTTAACTTCAAATCTTATATGATAGTTGTGATTTTGGTACCCATCTTAATGGATATGTTTAGTAACTTTTGTTTCCAATGGGTTTTCCCAGGTGCAGTTGCAGTTACTAACAGCAATAGTCAAGCTGTTCCTGAAGAAGCCCACTGAAACACAGGAGTTGGTGCAGCAGGTTCTCAGTCTGGCTACACAGGTAAATATATGCATACATCCATGAACCCACATAAAATGTATGTCAGCCACCATATCTCTGTACAGACGTGTTTGTGTCTATGCAATTGTAATCATAGCTCATGTCACCCTCTCCTAAATGAATTGCATCCCCTCTCCAGCATCTACCTATATGACTCTAATTTTATGAAAAGTAATTTCAAAATACCGTCTTCTCTCTTCAGACATTTTATTATCCCTTTTCTAGCTATTTACTCCAAATAGCTGGAAAGATATAGCTTTTTCCATTTCTGCTTGATCGTAACAGTAATATCATAAAGGCATCAATGGGAAATTGAAATGTTGGTTCTCTAGTAATCTTCACAAACAAAGAAGTTTGTTGCTTACATCTTGCTTTCTTAAAGAGTTAGTTTAAGAGTAATAAGTAATAAGAATAACATAAGTTCAGAATTGTCTGAATTGCTTTGTACCAGTAATTTAGCCCTTTCATTTTTAAAGAGAACTTTACAATATTCAAGGTGCTATGTAGCTGTTGAGGCTCTTGGCTGTATGATACCACATCACCACTAAGCTCTTTTCAGGATCATTATCTGTAGGTGCTGCAGTTTGTCTCTCATTTTGTGTTTTAATATAGTTGGACTGTAACAATTTTATTCTACATCGATTTGCCATGCCTCTTTTCCCTGTCTCACTTAAGACATCAATGCCCATTCTTGTAAAGACAAGCCTGCCTTCAGATAGCATCAACCAGACTCCTTTGTCTGTTGCCTTTCCATCTGTTCCACAACTAATGTCAGGACACTATTACCTTTGGTATCGGATATTAATGTACATAAGTAATTCATTAGCTAGCCTAGCTGTATTACGATTGAAATACTGTAGGACTGAGAGCCCCTGCTCAATGTCATCAGGATCAAGTTCAAACCACGGCATAAAATACCCATTTTTAGGGCATTTCTGATTGTGGCTGATTGGTTGAAAAATCAATAGATTTTAAATCAATAGAGAGCTCTACTCAATGTCACTTTTTTGACAAAGTGGTTCTCAGGGTAGGCACACTCACCCACTGCAGCTAACATATCAGTTGGTGTTTAGTTCCCTTCTTAAGTGTTAAAGCAGTTAGTTGCATTGTTGAAATGGAGATGAATAAGTGGATCAAATAGACTTGTAGGACTATATTTAAGTGGAGGGACCAAGTATGTATATCCATCAAATATTAAGAAATAGGATAGGAGACCCAGATTGTGACACGTTGCGACCTGTAACGTTATACGAAAATGTCAAGTCACACACAGACACACTCAAGGTCAAAGTATACTGCTGTGAGTGAAATTGCTTTAGGAAACCAGGTCCCATTATTTCAATATAGCCCAGAAATGGCTTCAAGTAGAAATTTGCTCAGTATGGAAAGGATCAGCTTACTGGATGCTTAACATGCCCTGCAAGACATTTTTTTAATGTTCTATTTCCTAAACAGGAAGGCTAATTGACAGATATTAAAACTATAAATCTGAGACAGAGGTGAATCAGTTCAACTGGATCAGAAGTTTATACAGAAATGTTTCATCACTCGAACAGGGGACATGTTCAGTCTGAGTAGACTGCAAGCATTCCCCCTTATAAACAGTGCATTGATACCACACAACAACAGGCTGGGTTCATATGCAAGTTGGGTCATCAACTGCACATTCAGTGGCAATGAGCACCATTCACAAAGGATTGGGGAATATTTGCAATCACGGTATTGTAAGACACCGACAGATGTACTCTCAGGCCACCATCCCATTCAAAGACGGTCGTTCCCTCTTGAAATAAATGGCCTCCTTCACCCCCCTTTCAAACTAGCGTTCCTCCCTATTAAAGATGTGAACATCATCATCTTGAATGAGTGGCCACTAGCCTGTAGATGGGTGTAGACCACAGAGTCCTGGCCTGACGTGTTGGCTCTCTTTTGTTGTTCCATCCTCCTAGCCAGGTTCTGGCTGGTCTCCCCGAAGTACAAGTCACTGCAGTCCTCCTGGCATTTAACAGCGTACACTACATTACTCTGTGCCGGGGGACCCGATCCTTGGGGTGAACCAACTTTTGACGCATTGTGTTCAGGGGTTTGAAAGCAACTGAGACACGCTGTTTGGAAAATACAAGTCTCAACTGTTCCAACACTCCCATCGCATACGGGATCGCTATCAGTCTACGCTTGGGCTCCTCTTCTCCCCCCACTTTGCTGGAGCACTTTTTGGGAGGGTTCCTGGCTTTAACAAATGTCCAGTTAAGGTAACCATACTTAACAAGGGTCTGTTTGATATGAGATTTTTCTTCCCCCAGTGCAGTTACATTACATTACAGGCATTTAGCAGACGCTCTTATCCAGAGCGATGTACAAGTGCATAGGGGTCAAGGTACAAAGGATACTGGAGCAACACTAGAAGCCAGATAAGAATCCTAGTGCCATCATAAGACTGTGACGCAACATCCATTAAGACACATCAACAAAAATAAACTAACAAGATTGCATGTGCTTAAACCAAGTACATCAAAAGCAAGAAAAGGAATAGGGCTAAAACTAGGAGTTAGAGCTAGGACCGGATGGGGAGGAGGAAAGTTACCGGCAGAAAAGATTAGTTTTTAATCTGTGCTTGAAGATCGTCAGGGTTTCTCATGTTCTGACTGGCATGGGAAGGTTCTTCCGCCAGCGAGGAGCCAGGACAGACAGTAGTCGTGACCGAGAGGTGCAGATACGGTGAGGGGGAGGTGCCAAGCGACGAGCTGTGGCAGAACGGAGAGGTCTGGTTGGTGCATAGGGTCTGATGAGTCCCTGCAGGTATCCAGGTGCTGACACCTTGACTGCCTGGTATGAAAGCAATAGTCTTAAATTTGTTGTGAGCCATAACAGGCAGCCAGTGGAGGGCAGTGAGCAGAGGGGTGACATGGGAATGTCTAGGAAGGTTGTAGACCAGGCAAGCACCAGCACTCTGGATGAGTTGCAGAGGTTTGATGGTGTTGCAACAGAGTTGTAGTTGTCCAGGTGGGACAGGACCATCGCCTGGACCAGGAGCTGGGTTAATTTGGTGGTGGGGAAGGAGCGGATCCGTTGGATGTTGTAAAGGAAGAATCTGCACGTTTGACTCAATACCGTGATGTTCTGGGAAAGGGATAGTTGGTTGTCTATCACCACTCTGAGATTCTTAGCAAATGATTACCCAATTTGCATATGAACCTAGCCTAATTTAGTGTGGTATCGATGTACTGTTTATAAGGGGGGAATGCTTGCAGTCTACTCAGACCGAAGATATCACCTGTTTGAGTGACAAAATGTTTCTGAATAAACCTCTGATCCAGTTGAACTAATTCACCTCTTTCTGTGATCCCCTTACCTGGATTATTTAGCATGCATCAAGAGATCCGACCCATTTTTTGAAACTACTTCTCATAACTATCTATTTTCCACTAATTAAAACTAGAGGGATATTGAGTGATCTTTGGTTATAACCGAGGGAACTTCACACTCTTATTCACATCATCACATTTAATTTACTTACTTTCAGGAAAAGGTATTGTTGCGTTTTTGCAGAATGTATTGTTCTTGAAGACTTTTGGTCTGTAGTCGTCCTGACAATGATAGATTTTTAAGATTTTCTCACTTTTGTGTGTTAAAGGGACATTATGTACATTTTCTATTCATTTACTAAGATCTGGAGTGGTCACACAACCAGCTGAGAACTGGTGCTTCGATACACCACTTCATTCCACAGCTAAAGCCTCAAATGATCTGATGTGACAACCACAGGCAGCATTGTCACATTAATAGTGAACGAGATGTTATGTCATCTTGTACAGGAAATATTGCTTCTATAAGGCAAGATAAAAATGTATGTGGGATTTTAGCAGTGGTGGGCTATCAGGGTGACCAAGGCCTTCGCTGGTGGTCTAAACACGATCAGAATGGCTGACTTGTGTTTTAATATATTTTTCCATGAATGTGTATTAAATTATTCCCAATGGTATATTATCTTCATTTCATAGCTTTTCTCTTAGTTGCCCTGCTTCCAGTAGTGCATGTTTATGTTAGAGTTTTTATCCAATCATATTTCAGCCGTCATGTCTTGACAGGGTCAAAGAAATCTTCCTTGAGGCCCTCAGAATTAACAGTGGAGCCGCCTGTAGCTCAAAATAAATGGTAATGAAATGGTTAAAGAGTTGGCGACACCGGGGGCATCTAGCAGGCATACAATAGCGTCAGTATTTTCATGTCATTTGTTTGGATAGCCAGAGCTTTTAAAGTGCATCTGTAGCAACCTGCACAACTTAAAATATATTTGTTTAAATTTGATAGCTGTTTTTTCAACCCAGAATGGCTGACAGGAGGAGAAATTGATTTGGTCATAGATATACGTACAAAGCCATTTTCAAGAAGGACTTTTCAAGAAAGGCTGAACATTGTGAGGAATGGTGGGCCAACCTCTAAGCTAGTGAGACTGTCCAAGCCGGGGAAAGAGTTTGTCTGATGCGTTCAATTCGGTAACTACAAGCGGTACCATTGGGTCTGTGGAGCGCTGCAAATTATATTTTGCCTGTTATTTACAAATGATTGACTTGGAGTTTGGAGCCACATTGGGTTTGTAAACTTGAGCTGTCTAACCAAGGCAGTAATGAGACACCAAATCATAGTTGAACACATACAAGCAACGGTACTTTTGAAAACTTTTAGGGAAACCCGATTAGATCAACAGCTCAATGAACAAGTACGTAGGGAAACAGAGCTCCACAACATAGAACCAAGTGCAACAGATTAATTGAGCTTTTCTTGAGAAAAGAAAGGAGGATGGATTTTTGTGTACAAATAAGCAAAGGTTTTGGGCAGTATAATGAATTTTATTTACCTTTTTTAACAATATTTTTTTCATTTCATTGGGATGATATTGATGCCTCTGCTAGAGATGTATGTGGCACAGCTGTGGCTGCAGAGAAAGGAGTCTTGTTGAATTCTGTTAATTGGGTTTCTTGCTTTAATGATGGTATTCATTCTCGCTGGTTGAAATACCTGTCTGTGATGCAACGCCCTGATGTAGTGCGCTTCTTTATGGTTTCTATAGCCATGGTGTCATAATGATAGTATTAGAAGGTGGATTAATTCAGGAAGAACACCACTGAATGCCTAAGTTTGAAATGCATGGTCTGCCACTGGATTTTAGATTATTTTTTTCTTTCTGCAGACCTCTTGGAGAGTGAAATCTGGCTTTGTTGGTGGGAGAGAATGCAGGAAATATGTGTGGTCCATTGTTGAAGAAACAATGTATATACTCCCATGTTTATTTTTATAATGCCTTTTAGTGAGAGTCTTGTTCATTGGTATCATGACTGTGCCGCCCATACATGTTACACTGGACCATTTGTGGTGATAGCAGTGGAATTAAGTGGTGTATTGAAGTGCCAGCGGTCTCACTTTGTTTTGTACACACTCAAGATCTTAGTAACTTAATAGAAAAATCATACACTATTGTTTTTATTGAAAACTCAAATTCCCCAGGAGTTTAAGTTTTCTGCATACAATTTTCTGCATAAAACTAGAAAGTTTTCTGAGCCATCAATATCCTGTTTATGATTCCATGGCCATGTGTCAAGTTGGCTTTATCTTCTAAGATTATTTGTTTAAATCTTTGGTTCCATGTGCTTTTGCTATACTAAAAAATTAAAAGTACAAGTGTAATCCTCAGGTTAAGCTGTTAACTCCTCACTTAATCTGTACTGTGATATCAGATCCAGGGAATGAAAAGACAGAGTAACATTAAGTATTCATTATACACACTACATATATAATAGCCTTATTCATCACCATGCCTTCTTCACTGACCCCAGGACTCTGACAACCCAGACCTGAGGGACCGTGGGTACATCTACTGGCGTCTGCTGTCCACTGACCCTGTGGCTGCCAAAGAGGTGGTGCTGGCTGAGAAGCCCCTCATCTCTGAGGAGACAGACCTGATTGAGCCCACCCTTCTCGAGGAGCTCATCTGTCACATTGGCACGCTAGCCTCCGTCTACCACAAACCTCCAAGTGCCTTTGTGGAGGGCAGCCGTGGGGTCCAGCACAAGAGACTCCCTGCTCGTACTGGATCGTGAGTCATGCACCTCTCTGTTGTTTTTGTAACACATTGGCCTTTGAGTCAAAAGGGTTTGTTTACTGAAGTGTTACTAGTTCTTGACTTGTCTGTCATGTTTTCCCTGAGGTCTCTTTACACCACTTTTTCCTCCTGTCTTTGAGTAGAACAGACTACACTGGGTTAAAGCTGATCTCTTACATTTTTATCTGGTGGGGTGGGGGGTTGCTAGAAAAACTCCATTCTGGCTTTAGCGACATGGCTGATTCAAGCCTCATCCATTCCAGTCATTCAATTTTAAGCTCAGCTAAGTGTAGGGTAATTCCTGGTGTGATTAAAAATTGATTATTGTACCATGTTTGGAACAAAAGATTCACAAAAACTGAAAGCACTCATTCGCCACATTTCAAGTATTTATTGTTCTTGGGTGAACAATAAGCAATCATAGCCCCCCCCAAACATACACAAGGGGGCGGCATAGCTCCGTGGGTAGACCGGTCGTCTGGCAATCGGAAGGTTACAGGATCAATCCCCGGTCCTGCATATAGCATGTCGAGGTGTCCTTGAGCAAGACACTTAACCCTTAACTGCTCCCCGAGCGCCATATGTTGGCAGCTCACTGCTCCTATACAATAGGTTGGGTCAAAAATGCAGAGAAATCCAAATTTCCCCTTGTGGGACTGATAATGGAATCCTTCCTTCCTAAGAGAAAATTTATGTAAGAAATCATGTATGTAAAAATTAATATGGGGTTTTCACACTATAAAAAAGGTGTTAAATTAAATCAGATGGTTTGGCAGTGTATTCACAAGAATTTGGCAACATGAATCAATATCATGAT
>OMLC01035663.1:0-10350 GCA_900302585.1 Regalecus glesne
TAGACACAGCCATGCCAGTCCCCAATGACTCTGCCTGCAAGTATCTGCAGGAATATTGCTGGTAGATCAAGAATTGAACTCTACCATAATCAAGGAACAGCTAATTAACAAGGAGAGAGGTCATCATCAGACCTGATGGACTACCAGGGAGCAAGTATAGACACAGAACAAAAGTCTAGTTCAGCCTACTAATTCCGTGCATCTCACTATATTAACGAGTGTTTCTAAGCGAAATTCAAAGTACCTAAATTAAGTCAAGTCAAATCAATTTTATTTGCATAGCCTATTATCACAAATCAACAATTTGCCTCAGTGGACTTTACATTAACACAACATCTTGTGCATAGACCCTCACATCAGATAAGAAACAACTCCCTTAAAAAAAGCCTTCAACGGGGAGAATAATAGGAAGAAACTTCAGGGAGAGCAACAGAGGAGGGATCTCTCTCCCAAGACCGACAGCCGTGCAATGAATGATGTGTGCACAGAATAAGATGCCATTTACAGCATACAACATGATCAGGATAAAATAATTATAATTCATGATAATTATGATAAAAGGTAAAACAGCAATAATGATAACCTCCTTCATACTGAAGGTACTAATCAATGAGCATCTAAAATGCAAACACGCCGGATCAAGCCACCAGGCCGAGATTCATCAAGATTCAATTAAACAAGACATAAACCATACATGAACCTGGATATTTGAGAACGTCTGAACCATTGTTGTTTATGAATTTCTTCATTGAGCTGCAGGTATTTTTCCAGTGTGCCACTGTGCAATAATAATGATAATTTGTAACAACTAAACTTTTGTTCAACTTTTGCAGCTCTTTTATAAAGGTTGAAGATTGGATCTGTTTGTTGAGCATGTGTTCCCCAGTACTTCCACATTGTGGGCCATGTGTGGACGAATGGGGGAACAGTCAAAACAAAAATAGATATATAGAAGCTTGATTTAGCCGATCTTTGACTTTGTGGAGAATTACAGTTGATTTGGATATTTTAGCTTTAATATGTTCCTTGTGTCTTCCAACTTAATTTGCTGTCTATTGACATTTCAAATGACATTGGAAACTCAACTACAGTGAGCTAATGGGAGTCGAATGTGTAATTTTGTGAGGAGAGTTAATTTTGATAATACGGAAGTGCGCAAAAAAGCCAATTAGCAGTAATTTAAGTGGACTGAGCTTGTCGCTCAAGTGTGTACCGACAAACACACACGGTCAAAACACACAAATTTGCCGATAGCCTATTGCTGGTACGTAATTTGATGTTTTCACTGCACCATGAAACGGGGAATTATTTCCACCGACCTGCTTTTAAAATTGATTGACCAGGTCTTCTAGTTTCGGTTTCATTGAATCGTAAAATACATTCAATTGTCAACTTGGCACTCTTCAATACTCTTAGGGAAAAACTAGCACTTAAACGATGTTTGCATAACAACCTGTTCCTACTTAAAGTCTGGCGAGACTAAATTTAACCATAGAGATATGTTCGCTGATATTAATTCCATACGTTATACGTTACGATCCACACGCCTACCTCCCCATACATGTGGATCGTTTAGCATGTCATCAACTATTCTTTATTTATCGATCAAAAGCATCCACGAAACACTTACGGTTATTTGCCGTGTGGTCCTTCGCTCACATCGAAATGTCAGGCGCTATACTGAAAGTAGATTCGCCGTTTCCCGTGGACGACTACTCGCTTCATTGTTCCTAAGCACGGTTCCTCTTTCTCACACAACTGCTCGGGCCATGAATACACGACGCATGGGGGGAAATGAAACTAAACAAGCTTCACTTCTCCACTTCAGGACAACTTTTCTTAAAGGTCCAGGACCCCATTTACGAAACGATGTCAGCACAGAGTTTATCCCACAGAATCACAACCACAGGCAAACACTTGGGTTTTAGAAACATTTTTTTTCATCCCCCAACCGTCATGATAATGGAAAAACATAATGACATTAAAATCACCCTTTATTTACACGTCTGTGCGGCTGAAATGCTATAAAGAGCCTAGTAGAACAGAGCACCCCTTGAAACCACGATGCTCAAACAAACGTTAAAAGGACCGGATGAAAAAAAGACACTGAAATATCAGAATGCAAAACAGACCACACATGTTGGACAGAAAAAAAAGATCACGTGTAAAATGACTTTAGTGTTATATCCATCATCATTAGCAAATCTGATACATATCAACACTGAAAACACTGCCAATCAGCAAGTCTGTATTCACATTGATATGACATACAGTGAGAAAAATTAAATTCCAAAACCAACGTGAACTGAATAGCATCTCTAGTTAGAAAAAAAATAATGGAACAAATGATATTTGAAAGAACATATTTTGTGCGTTCCATCCAATCGGGCCCTCTTCTGCATTGCACAGGTATGACCCTTACAATTGGAAGAAAATTCTTGAATGCATTTCAGTAAGCGAGGTATTATATACAGAAATGACACCTGTTTGCATGATGCTTAAATGAGGACAGCTATTCTAGACATTGCTTATACTCTTATAAACAGGACACGTGACCACCCATCTATCTTCAAGAACATGAATTCACCCAAGTTCCATTCTGTAACTGTTATAGCATTTACAAATAATTAATTCTAACCTCCTGAAAACACAAGGATTTTCCCATGAAGGACAACACAACTATCAGAGAGCTTCAACTTCCAGATGAAGTATTGGTGGGTCCATTTCATATACTTTTCTGTTATTTCCAACATAATTTACACAGTCCAAGTTGTCCGGATGAAATAAATGTTTCCGGTCTTGTTCCCCTACCAGGATAAAACAAGCTTTGTGCATAACTTGAATGCACAATGGGATTCAAGTCTTTTCTTATCAATTAACTCTCAGTTAATTGATTAATTCTCTTTTGTGAAGAACCATCTCAAGCAGTCTTACCCTCAGCCAGATAGAGAGGTATGTGACAGAGGCTTATTAATCAATCAAATAGTGAAGTATTTGACAAAGCTGCATTACCAGATGATGGTTGTCTCATATGAGGAAATATCTGGCTGAGCCCCAACCCAAAGTTCCTCACCTTTTACTTTAAGCCTATTTCTGCTCTGCCTTTCAGTGCAGCAGAGATGACAGTTTGCTTCACTATCTCCTCATTAACCATGAATATGGCTTTGGAGATTATAGCAAAGTAACCACCCATATCTTTAAAATAGTCAACTAGAGAATTCAATACCCCCACAATCAAACCCCTTTCACATAACCCCCCTCCAAAAAACAACAACAACAACAACAACAACAATGCAGTCCTCTCCATTCTCTCCACCAGTCTTTACGTTGATCTAGCCACTTCCAATAGCGTCCTTTCTCATCATCTTCTCGTCCTGTATGGACAGTTCAGTTAGCTTACGCCCTAGTTTCTCATGCAGGTCCAGGTATTTGGCCACACAGCGGTCCAAGCACACTGACTCGCCCTTTGCGAGCTCTGCCTCCTTGTAATGGGGAGGTACACATTTCCTGCGACAGGATTTGGTCATTCTGCAAAGAGAGAAAGCGTAAATCGAGTTAAACGAGATTTATACCGATCTGAAATCACAGTGTACTTGAGATAAATGGAATTGTACTTATATAGTGTTTTTTTCTAGTCTAGCAACCACTCAAAGCGCAGTATAGGAGTAAGCAACAGGGGTGGACAAGTGCATGCTCAGTCTGCTCTATAATTGATACGTGTCTTGTCAAATTTGATCAGTCACGACAGTTCTATTATCGCAACGGTCGGTAAAACAAGGGGAGCTACTCCGGTTTTAGTCACCCAAATACAGTATATTTTACAGTGATTGGTTGACTGACATGTTTTCCCTGAGCCATGAACCGAGGAAAGTTTCTAATCAATGGGGCCCATATCGTTTACCCGGCTTTATCTATCATGTCGAAAAAGATCACTCTATGACAGACTTGGATGACAATGTCGACTACAATTGTAAAAGTGAAAGCAAGTGAAATCAAATATGAATTAAAACCTTGCATTTTGCAGCGATCGTGCATTCAGATATATTAGAGGACAGCTACTCAAGCTAGCACGCTTGCCATTTGACATTACCGATTGTACATATCAGCCATCATTTCCACTTCTAACTCCGCCGCAAGCTGCTGTGCCTTCATGGGATCCATGTTTCACAAAACACTCCGTTGCACTCTAGAACCACGAGGATTTAAAAAAAAATCCTTCCAACAAACGACCGATAGAGAAGTCCAACAGCTTCCTCGGTAACCTTCAAATTCCAAGGGAAAAAACACGTGTTTCAATCCGGTCAAGCAGAGGGTTGCACTCACTTCCGCTATCAATAAAGTTTTATTCAAATAAATGACAGTGCTTCCCCTCTCAATACGTCATACCTGCGATATGGTCATATATGAATTTTGCTTTGATTATATTTCTTTGGTGCATTCAATTTTAAGATAGAAAACAAAGGAAAAAAATTTGATACATTTAAACTTTCTAAGTACCAATTTGAAAATAATTTCTTTTGAACATAATTCAACAAAATTCATAATAAGGACACATAATTAGGTTAACCATAATTTCCATCGGTGAAACTGGGATCAAGGGAGTAAGTACTTTTTCTGCTATTATATGTGTGTGTGTGTGTGTGTGCGTGTGTGTGCATGTGTGTGTGCTTGCGTGCGTGTGTGCGCGTGCGTTTGTGCGTGTGCGTGTGTACGTATGTACGTATGTACGTACGTATATATGTACGTATGTACGTATGTACGTACGTATATATGTACGTATGTACGTATGTACGTACGTATATATGTACGTATGTATGTATGTACGTATGTACGTATGTATGTATGTATGTATGTATGTATGTATGTACGTCTGTATAGGCTGTAAATGTAGAATTAGAAAAGTTCAGAAAACCCACACGACTTTCCGTCCCTCAAATAGCAAACGTGTTTCATAGGCGCTAGTTAAAGTCTAACTAGTATCACCACCTTGCAGATTTTCTGCCAAATTTGAATCACTTTTACGAATATCCAAAATACCGAGGCAGATTCTAAACCAGCCAGGACAACATTGGTAGATGGGTCGATACTGGGACGCTTGGTAAGCCTAATTACAATACGACATCTACAAATGCCAATCCGATGGTTATAACCATTGGATTGGCATTTGTAGATGTCGTATTGTTTGAGTGACGAAATGTATCTGAATAAACTTCTGATCCAGTTGAACCGATTCCTCTCTTTTGGTGATTTCCATACCTGGAATATTTAATGTATTATTATTAGTTTTAATTATTATTTAATGTATTATTATTTAATCAGATCACCTGGATACAGCATTCATATTCAGAAAAGTGTTTCATTACTCATACAGGTGAAGACTTCTTTGCTAATACGGTGAGCCACTGACACTTGATCCAGTTGAACGGATTCACCTTTTTTTGTGATTCCCTTACATAGATTATTGAGCATGCATCACAACCTTGATAATATTCCTAAAACCTCTATCACACCGTCTCTGCCGGTCATTTGAGCCTGGAAGGAAAATAATGGCTTTAGCTGACTAATTTGCTAAGCAAAGGAAAATGTTTTTTTCGGATGACTAATTATGACAAGTGTTTTTAATACAATGGCCTTTTAACTTAGTCGATTTATTAGAAACTGTATTTGAAACCAGCCTATTACCCTCAATCATCTGTTGTTATATCAAATTTTTAAAATTTCATTTAGCAGACATACATTTTGAGAGCTAGTACAACCCAAGGAAGAGTCTGAATAACGTGTAAGTGCCTCAAAGCAAAGCTCAAGTCTGATAGGATGCAGGTGCCATCAGTCAAACATTTCATTTCTTTAAATAGATATTTTTACAACACTGGCCATGTTGTTTATTGAGGGGACTTATTTGATAGTTATAAAGTGAGCCATATGTCATAAGACTTTTAAATGATACCAATCCTTATAAGTACACATGAAAACTATAATGGATTTTGTTAAATTGAACAACAGAAAGGCCATCTACCTATATTCAATCTTTAAAAGCATGTACGTAATAAGTTTTCATAACAATATGTTAACTTTTCCACATAAAATATCTATGGACACTCCGCATATTATCATGTACAATACAAACAACATCAGAAACGTATATATAGACTCTATTATCAGCTTCACTCCCCCAATAGACCAAATATACGTCAAGACTAACAACTGCATTTCCTACCATTCATTTAACTGTTGAGTCCGTTTGTCCAGTTCATACTGTATATAGTGTTCATATTTTTTTATGTTTCCCCTTATTTATATTACTCCAATATTTTATTCCACTTTGCTGCTGTGACGCCACAAAGTGCTGCGGTGTGACTGTGCTCACTGCTGTTATACAATATGATGGGTTAGATGCAGAGAACAAATTTCCTTGTAATACAATGTCTCAATAAAATGGCTTTTCCTTCTTCCATCGTTTGTCACTTCTATCTTGTTTCATTATTATTCCCTTTTTGATTCCTAAAACAGATGGCTGTGGGTGGCTATTGAAGTCATCATTAGGGGTAATGGTGGAGGTCACAGGGTCATCAAGGAGGGGGACCATGGATGGGGTGAGTTCTGCTAGATCTTTAGAGGAATTCTGTAGCTTCAGTAGAGCAGTTGTCACACACAGCGTCTTGGAGAGGCATTCTGGGAGGACATCAGCAGATGTTCCTGCCATTCTAATAATAATAATAATAATCCCTTATCAGTCCCACAAGGGGAAATTTGGATTTCTCTGCTTTTTTGACCCACCCTATTGTATAGGAGCAGTGAGCTGCCAACATATGGCGCTCGGGGAGCAGTTAGGGGTTCAGTGTCTTGCTCAAGGACACCTCGACATGCTGTATGCAGGACCGGGAATCGATCCTGCAACCTTCCGAATGCCAGACGACCCCTCTACCCACTGAGCTATGCCGCCCCTATTCTGGATGGACTTTGAACATTGTGGGGAGTAAAGGAGGAAATAGGGTCCCCACTTCGAGGTAAATAGATGCTGGTGCTCAGCCAGGGAGAGACAAAACTGTCCATTTTCTGCCCATTACCTCTCACATTCTCTGTTGCTATTGGCTACCACCTCCCCAAGTTTCTGCATCCATGCTCACCGTCTGTACCACTACAGGCATTCTTCCACACCCCCACACCCCCTGCTGTCCTTCTGTACATGTCCCAGCTTCTCTGTACCTCCTACACCTTACACTCCTCCACAATGGCTGCCTGGCTCTGACCATCTCTCCATCCTTCTAAGTGCCCCCCCCTTCTTAAATGTCCCTGATCACTTCAGTAACATGATATCAAACCAAATGCCAAATCATATTGTACACCAGCTGAGGTTTAGCTGGAAGAAAAGAGTTCAACAGGCTTCCATCTGGAGTCATGTGCCTTCAACTAGCTAACTGAGGGGTTAGCATCAACAAACGTAAAGACATGGGCTGAAAATTTAATTCACCTTTGGTGAAGCACGTGCAAGAGTAATATATGAAGACAAGTTTTACATTAATTCATAGAGCATGCAATTGCTGTTCGGAGGGACTCTGTCAAATGTTCCTAGTTCTGGAATGACACTGCCCCTCAATATAAACAGATCAGACGTATTGTCATAATGCCAATAATTGATGATGATGTCTGATGTCATCAAGGGCACAACACAAAACAAAGATGCTGAAAAATCATTACTTTTTTATTAAAAACAGTATTGCTAGTTACAGATCTCATTCATTAAGAAATGTGCAACTTTTTAGAGCCAAGGCAAAGACATTAAGGTGAATTCCAGAATCAGCTTTTCAATTAGTGTTCCAGTATTTGATGGGAGGACATGAGCTGGAGGATTTTTTTTCTTTTTTCTTTTTTTCTTGCTTTGCATTAAGATATAACCTGTAAATTAATTCTATCAAACATCAAAAATGATTGCATATGCATTCACCCAGAGCACCCAAAACAATTAGCCCCCATATGATAATACAAGAAAAATACAATTATTAAAATTAACAAATATTCTCCAGTATATATATATAGTTTAAATGTGCTTTTTATGCTTTTTTGTCCACTTAATGTGATAGCAAGGAGTATCAAAATCTAGTCTGTGCTTCCTCAGACTAAGAGCTGGAACTTTTTTTAAAAAAAATCTGAGCCATCCAGCTTTCTCTTGATCCCCTATTTGCTCCCTTGAAACCTGTGCTTTTGTTTCTCTGGAATTAGAAAACTACTGCCCTTACAGAACCCGAAGGGTCAGTCCATTCTGAGAGTAAACTGTCCTACAATCTGAGGCTCATTTCCCCTTTAGTGTTTGAATTGGAATGAAAAAGGTAAAGAAAAAATAAGAAAGGAAATACACACATTTATCCCTAGTGCTTTTTAAAAAAATCATCCACTCATCCGTAGTAAATATCTACATCTTACTCAGCACTAAGAAAATGCAGTCTTCTAGAGAACAAGCACTGTACTAAAGAAATATAGGTAGAACTGATGTAATGTGTCATCTCCCATTTACTGTGCTGTAGTCTTCAACAACTATCAGCCAAGCTATGCCGGCCATAGGTTTACATAGCAGAAAAAAATATCGCAGAACTCAAAAGTTTTATATTCCCTCTAAAACTGGAATAACAAGAAATCAAGACTATATGATACACATAGCCTGACATACATACATACATACATACTCATACATTGCTAATGAGTGGATTATAAAACTCTTGAGTTCCATACATTCTAAACTAGTAATTTACTACTAAGGAAGACACATTCTGATTGGTTAACTGTGCCACCATTGACACAACCATCCGACCTTAATTTGAATGAGTGAGGCACTCCAGTTTTCCCACACAGACTTTTGTTAGAGGCAGTCTTGTATTTACACATTCACAAATTTGCAGATTAAGAATAAATGCACTCACCGAACAATCAAATCCTGCAGTTTTTCCCAAGAATCAGTAAGCCGGGCCAAATGCGATCATCAGAACATCAGAAATATGTTGCATAAGGCAGGTCACAAATCTCAACACGAAGTTAGAAAATTAAGTATTTGTTCAACGCAGTCCATTTCCATTGGTTGGTGAGATTTTCAAACCAACACACTCCTCTATTGTTCTGATAGGGTTAATAGTGATAAAACTTTCAAACATCCCATCAAAATTCCTTTCCATGGTTCATGAATTTACACAATCTAAGCACAATTACACACAGAACAGATGACAGGATAGTTTTCAGTGTAACTGCTAGAAGAGTGTATATGAAGAATGTGTCAAGAAAGTTGTGAGAAAATCCCTTTCAGCATTGACTTTCGCAGCAATGAAGGTATAATTTGGCACATGTCCATCACTGTGATACACCACAAAGCAAGAGGAATAATCACAATCAAAACAGAGGCAAAAGCATCACAGACAACTTGTTACACTATAAAATATTGATTTTGCTCTGTTGTAGGAAAAAATGTCATAGTACTTGGACGTAAAAGAAAAGCAAGCTTCCTCAATTTCTAGGAGAAAGAATTTTGTATTATCCATTTGGGGAAGCCATTTCTCAAAATCATTTTTTCCTGATAGTTCCTGTCGAATGAAAATTGTTGTTTTGTTCCGTTATCCCAAATTCCAATAGTTCTAGGCTTGCTTATGGGAGCTGTAGTGTTGTGGGAGCAGATTGTGGCCACAGTCAAAGGTGAGTGGTTAGTGTTGCAGACTTAAAGAATGCAAAGTGGTCATATTGTCATGTCAAGTAGTCCATTGGATGAATTGGAGGCTTTTCTGGTGAGCACAACTGTTTAAATAGCGGCTAAAGTCAGTTTACTAGGTGGAGAGAGAGAGAGAGAGAGAGAGGGAGAGAGAGAGATTGACTGAAAGGTAAATGAGGGAGAGGAGAAGATAAAGAGTTCAGTTGTGTTGGTAGTGTAAAGGCTGGCTGTAGTGGTCTCTCAGTCAGTGTTGTTTGTTCAGCAGGGGCAGTAAGTGGGAGGAGGTTGTCGTCTAGTGATGCACACTATCAGTTTTTCTGCAAGACAAGAACAACAGGACCCATGGGCTAGATTTGTGATGTGGTTGTCTTATCCCTGACACTTATTACATGCAGGTTCTTTTTACTATTCAGAACACAATACAACAAAAACAGCTTTTGAAGACACTTCAATAAGCACACTTTTCATAAAATCAAATCATATCCCCAGCAAAGTTCCAAGAAAATACAAGGTCAATGGCCTATACCGCCAGCAGGGGGAGCTAGAAATAAGTTAAAATACAATGGTGAAAATACAATGAACAAACAGAGACCAAACACTGGTCCTGGCCAGTCAAATTCAATCAATCAATCAATCAATCAATCAATCAATCAATCACTCAC